>JAZGTL010000082.1:247500-252500 GCA_037349345.1 Oemleria cerasiformis | reverse complement strand
GCTAAAGCCCAGAACCACAAAACGAACCGCAAGGGTCGGCCAGCGAAATGACTAGACGACAATGCGGGAACATCGAGTGGAACAAAGCCTGCGCCGCTGGGCGTGGCAACAACCGAAAGCAACCCTCAACCGACATAGCAGGCCATTTGGGAAGGTGTCCCGAAGACATCTACGACCAAACCAGGCATAAGAAGGGACACCGAAGGGACACCGAGGAAGGAGAGAGCCGGCAGTTCGTTGCCCAAGCAAGGAGCCTACCGACGCATCACCCTATTCACCACTCACACGCCATGACGTTAGCTAAAGCCCAGAACCACAAAACGAACCGCAAGGGTCGGCCAGCGAAATGACTAGACGACAATGCGGGAACATCGAGTGGAACAAAGCCTGCGCCGCTGGGCGTGGCAACAACCGAAAGCAACCCTCAACCGACATAGCAGGCCATTTGGGAAGGTGTCCCGAAGACATCTACGACCAAACTAGGCATAAGAAGGGACACCGAAGGGACACCGAGGAAGGAGAGACACCGAAGGGACACCGATGGGCTCAAAGGGACACCGAGGGACTCGAAGGGACACGGAGGGTGGGCTGCCCATGCCCGGGAACATCGCCTTCCTATCGAGAGAACCACTACCCCCCTATATAGGATTATTTTCATTTTCAGCATTTGCAGCAGCAAACATCACCTATGTGCGTGGGGAGTAATGGTCATTTAGGAAGCAAGGAGGAGAGTACTACTACCCCCCTATATAGGATTATTTTCATTTTCAGCATTTGCAGCAGCAAACATCACCTATGTGCGTGGGGAGTAATGGACATTTAGGAAGCAAGGAGGAGAGGACCACTACCCCCCTATATAGGATTATTTTCATTTTCAGCATTAGCAGCAGCAAACATCACCTATGTGCGAGGGGAGTAATGGGCATTTAGCAAGCAGGGACTCCATGGGACTCGAACTATGGACCAGGAGAGGGAGTTTGGAAGATGCCGCGTAGCCAACTATGACAAAACATGTCTCAGCTTGGTCGAAGGGGCTGAGAGGGACTCGAATGGACACCGAGGGACGCCGAGGGACTCGAAGGGACTCAAAGGGACTCAAAGGGACTCGAAGGGACTCAAAGGGACGATTAGGGACGTTTAGGGACGCGCGACGCGCGGTGGCTAAAGCCCACGGATCACCAACTTCCTGACGGGAGGACCACTACCCCCCTATATAGGATTATTTTCATTTTCAGCATTAGCAGCAGCAAACATGGCCTATGTGCGAGGGGAGTACTGCACATTTTGGAAGCAGGGAGGAGAGAACCCCTTCCCCCCTATATAGGATTATTTTCATTCTCAGCATTAGCAGCAGCAAACATCACCTATGCGCGAGGGGAGTATTGCACATTTAAGAAGAAGGGAGGAGAAGAGCAGTACCCCCTATATAGGATTAATTTCAATTTCAGCATTAGCAGCAGCAAACATCACCTATGTGCGAGGGGAGTACTGCACATTTTGGAAGCAGGGAGGAGAGAACCCCTTCCCCCCTATATAGGATTATTTTCATTCTCAGCATTAGCAGCAGCAAACATCACCTATGCGCGAGGGGAGTATTGCACATTTAAGAAGAAGGGAGGAGAGGAGCAGTACCCCCTATATAGGATTATTTTCATTTTCAGCATTAGCAGCAGCAAACATCACCTATGTGCGAGGGGAGTACTGCACATTTTGGAAGCAGGGAGGAGAGAACCCCTTCCCCCCTATATAGGATTATTTTCATTCTCAGCATTAGCAGCAGCAAACATCACCTATGCGCGAGGGGAGTATTGCACATTTAAGAAGAAGGGAGGAGAGGACCAGTACCCCCTATATAGGATTATTTTCATTTTCAGCATTAGCAGCAGCAAACATCACCTAAGTGCGAGGGGAGTAATGCACATTTAGGGCGCAGGGACTCCAAGGGACATGTCAAGGAACTAAAAGGTACGCCGAGGGACGCCAAAGGGACCCCCGAGGGGCTCCAAGGAACGACGAGTGGCACCATTCTGTTACTACACGCAGCAAAAACAGGAACCCGCTTTGCGCAGAATCAAATCTTGATTCATCACTGAGGAAGGAGAGAGCCGGCAGTTCGTTGCCCAAGCAAGGAGCCTGCCGACGCATCACCCTATTCACCACTCACACGCCATGACGTTAGCTAAAGCCCAGAACCACCAAACGAAACGCAAGGGTCGGCCAGCGAAATGACTAGACGACAATGCGGGAACATCGAGTGGAACAAAGCCCGCGCCGCTGGGCGTGGTAAAAATCGAAAGCAACCCTCAACCGACATAGCAGGCCATTTGGGAAGGTGTCCCGAAGACATCTACGACCAAACCAGGCATAAGAAGGGACAGGAAGGAACACCGAAGGGACACCGATGGGCTCAAAGGGACACCGAGGGACTCTAAGGGACGCTGGGGGGGTGGGCTGCCCAAGCCCGGGGACATCGCCTTCCTATCGAGAGGACCACTACCCCCCTATATAGGATTATTTTCATTTTCAGCATCTGCAGCAGCAAACATCACCTATGTACGTGGGGAGTACTGCACATTTAGGAAGCAGGGAGGAGAGCACCACTACCCCCCTATATAGGATTATTTTCATTTCCAGCATTAGCAGCAGCAAACATCAGCTATGTGCGAGGTGAGTAATGCACATTTGGGGCGCAGGGACTCCAAGGGACCTGTATATTGACGAGATTTTTTTGCAGGGAGGCTAAAACAAAACAATCTACGTTAGGAAGAAAACCAAGACGTCCAAATTTTCTTTTTTTTTGAAAATTTCTTTAAGAGAGAAAATGAAATTCATCGATACGGATGGCGAGATCGAAATGCGGAGACGGTTCGGAAGATGTCCCGATGACATCTTATGACCAAACATTGCTCAGGAGTAGGGACAAAGTAATCAGACTAAACTTTTTTTTATCAGCAATCACTTAGTGGAAAAGGAAGTGGTCGAGCGGTGACATCCAGGAGGTGGGCTTGGAAGCAGCCATCCTTTGAAGAATGCGTAATAGCTCACTGGTTTATATCAAATCTGTTTGTAAAATGCTTCTTTAATTTCTGCAAGTCTCAGTTGTAAAATGCTTCTTTAATTTCTGCAAGTGTCAGTAGCGCTAAGTTTTCTTTCATCGTAATAAAGCAAAGCTGTTGCTGTTTGTAAAATGCTACTTTAATTTCTGCAAGTGTCAGTAGCGCAAAGTTTTCTTTCATCATAATAAATAAAAGCTGTTTGTAAAATGCTACTTTAATTTATGCAACAAGTAACGACGATATCGAGATGCCGAGACCGGTTCGGAAGAAGTCCCGTAGACATCTATGACCAAACATGGGTCCTGTAGCCAAGGCATCTTCCAGCCAGAACATTCCAGCAATACAACTTAGTTTGTTTTTCTGAAATGTTTTTGAAGCCAAGCCACGGATTCATAACCTCTGACAAAATTCGGGGGAGAAAATGAAAAGGGCGGACAAAAGGGGGGAGGGACGAATCGAAGCAACGCAGGGCTGAATCTCAGTGGATCGTGGCAGCAAGGCCACTCTGCCACTTACAATACCCCGTCGCATATTTAAGTCGTCTGCAAAGGATTCTACCCGCCGCTCGGTAGAAATTGTAATTCAAGGCGGCGTAGCCAACTATGACAAATATGCGACGAGAGGGAGTTTGGAAGATGCCGCGTAGCCAACTACCCGCCGAGAGGGAGTTTGGAAGATGCCGCGTAGCCAACTATGACAAAACATGTCTCAGCTTGGTCGAAGGGGCTGAGAGGGACTCGAATGGACACCGAGGGACGCCGAGGGACTCGAAGGGACTCAAAGGGACTCGAAGGGACTCAAAGGGACGATTAGGGACGTTTAGGGACGCGCGACGCGCGGTGGCTAAAGCCCACGGATCACCAACTTCCTGACGGGAGGACCACTACCCCCCTATATAGGATTATTTTCATTTTCAGCATTAGCAGCAGCAAACATGGCCTATGTGCGAGGGGAGTACTGCACATTTTGGAAGCAGGGAGGAGAGAACCCCTTCCCCCCTATATAGGATTATTTTCATTCTCAGCATTAGCAGCAGCAAACATCACCTATGCGCGAGGGGAGTATTGCACATTTAAGAAGAAGGGAGGAGAAGAGCAGTACCCCCTATATAGGATTAATTTCATTTTCAGCATTAGCAGCAGCAAACATCACCTATGTGCGAGGGGAGTACTGCACATTTTGGAAGCAGGGAGGAGAGAACCCCTTCCCCCCTATATAGGATTATTTTCATTCTCAGCATTAGCAGCAGCAAACATCACCTATGCGCGAGGGGAGTATTGCACATTTAAGAAGAAGGGAGGAGAGGAGCAGTACCCCCTATATAGGATTATTTTCATTTTCAGCATTAGCAGCAGCAAACATCACCTATGTGCGAGGGGAGTACTGCACATTTTGGAAGCAGGGAGGAGAGAACCCCTTCCCCCCTATATAGGATTATTTTCATTCTCAGCATTAGCAGCAGCAAACATCACCTATGCGCGAGGGGAGTATTGCACATTTAAGAAGAAGGGAGGAGAGGACCAGTACCCCCTATATAGGATTATTTTCATTTTCAGCATTAGCAGCAGCAAACATCACCTAAGTGCGAGGGGAGTAATGCACATTTAGGGCGCAGGGACTCCAAGGGACATGTCAAGGAACTAAAAGGTACGCCGAGGGACGCCAAAGGGACCCCCGAGGGGCTCCAAGGAACGACGAGTGGCACCATTCTGTTACTACACGCAGCAAAAACAGGAACCCGCTTTGCGCAGAATCAAATCTTGATTCATCACTGAGGAAGGAGAGAGCCGGCAGTTCGTTGCCCAAGCAAGGAGCCTGCCGACGCATCACCCTATTCACCACTCACACGCCATGACGTTAGCTAAAGCCCAGAACCACCAAACGAAACGCAAGGGTCGGCCAGCGAAATGACTAGACGACAATGCGGGAACATCGAGTGGAACA
>JAZGTL010000082.1:225000-227500 GCA_037349345.1 Oemleria cerasiformis | reverse complement strand
AGAACCACAAAACGAACCGCAAGGGTCGGCCAGCGAAATGACTAGACGACAATGCGGGAACATCGAGTGGAACAAAGCCTGCGCCGCTGGGCGTGGCAACAACCGAAAGCAACCCTCAACCGACATAGCAGGCCATTTGGGAAGATGTCCCGAAGACAACTACGACCAAACTAGGCATAAAAAGGGACACGAAGGAACACCGAAGGGACACCGAGGAAGGAGAGAGCCGGCAGTTCGTTGCCCAAGCAAGGAGCCTGCCGACGCATCACCCTATTCACCACTCACACGCCATGACGTTAGCTAAAGCCCAGAACCACAAAACGAACCGCAAGGGTCGGCCAGCGAAATGACTAGACGACAATGCGGGAACATCGAGTGGAACAAAGCCTGCGCCGCTGGGCGTGGCAACAACCGAAAGCAACCCTCAACCGACATAGCAGGCCATTTGGGAAGGTGTCCCGAAGACATCTACGACCAAACCAGGCATAAGAAGGGACACCGAAGGGACACCGAGGAAGGAGAGAGCCGGCAGTTCGTTGCCCAAGCAAGGAGCCTACCGACGCATCACCCTATTCACCACTCACACGCCATGACGTTAGCTAAAGCCCAGAACCACAAAACGAACCGCAAGGGTCGGCCAGCGAAATGACTAGACGACAATGCGGGAACATCGAGTGGAACAAAGCCTGCGCCGCTGGGCGTGGCAACAACCGAAAGCAACCCTCAACCGACATAGCAGGCCATTTGGGAAGGTGTCCCGAAGACATCTACGACCAAACTAGGCATAAGAAGGGACACCGAAGGGACACCGAGGAAGGAGAGACACCGAAGGGACACCGATGGGCTCAAAGGGACACCGAGGGACTCGAAGGGACACGGAGGGTGGGCTGCCCATGCCCGGGAACATCGCCTTTCGATCGAGAGAACCACTACCCCCCTATATAGGATTATTTTCATTTTCAGCATTTGCAGCAGCAAACATCACCTATGTGCGTGGGGAGTAA
The DNA here is from genome assembly GCA_037349345.1 of Oemleria cerasiformis. NCBI lineage: Eukaryota > Viridiplantae > Streptophyta > Magnoliopsida > Rosales > Rosaceae > Oemleria > Oemleria cerasiformis. The sequence goes on along the minus strand of JAZGTL010000082.1, from coordinate 226,496 downwards.
TGGTCATTTAGGAAGCAAGGAGGAGAGTACTACTACCCCCCTATATAGGATTATTTTCATTTTCAGCATTTGCAGCAGCAAACATCACCTATGTGCGTGGGGAGTAATGGACATTTAGGAAGCAAGGAGGAGAGGACCACTACCCCCCTATATAGGATTATTTTCATTTTCAGCATTAGCAGCAGCAAACATCACCTATGTGCGAGGGGAGTAATGGGCATTTAGCAAGCAGGGACTCCATGGGACTCGAACTATGGACCAGGAGAGGGAGTTTGGAAGATGCCGCGTAGCCAACTATGACAAAACATGTCTCAGCTTGGTCGAAGGGGCTGAGAGGGACTCGAATGGACACCGAGGGACGCCGAGGGACTCGAAGGGACTCAAAGGGACTCAAAGGGACTCGAAGGGACTCAAAGGGACGATTAGGGACGTTTAGGGACGCGCGACGCGCGGTGGCTAAAGCCCACGGATCACCAACTTCCTGACGGGAGGACCACTACCCCCCTATATAGGATTATTTTCATTTTCAGCATTAGCAGCAGCAAACATGGCCTATGTGCGAGGGGAGTACTGCACATTTTGGAAGCAGGGAGGAGAGAACCCCTTCCCCCCTATATAGGATTATTTTCATTCTCAGCATTAGCAGCAGCAAACATCACCTATGCGCGAGGGGAGTATTGCACATTTAAGAAGAAGGGAGGAGAAGAGCAGTACCCCCTATATAGGATTAATTTCAATTTCAGCATTAGCAGCAGCAAACATCACCTATGTGCGAGGGGAGTACTGCACATTTTGGAAGCAGGGAGGAGAGAACCCCTTCCCCCCTATATAGGATTATTTTCATTCTCAGCATTAGCAGCAGCAAACATCACCTATGCGCGAGGGGAGTATTGCACATTTAAGAAGAAGGGAGGAGAGGAGCAGTACCCCCTATATAGGATTATTTTCATTTTCAGCATTAGCAGCAGCAAACATCACCTATGTGCGAGGGGAGTACTGCACATTTTGGAAGCAGGGAGGAGAGAACCCCTTCCCCCCTATATAGGATTATTTTCATTCTCAGCATTAGCAGCAGCAAACATCACCTATGCGCGAGGGGAGTATTGCACATTTAAGAAGAAGGGAGGAGAGGACCAGTACCCCCTATATAGGATTATTTTCATTTTCAGCATTAGCAGCAGCAAACATCACCTAAGTGCGAGGGGAGTAATGCACATTTAGGGCGCAGGGACTCCAAGGGACATGTCAAGGAACTAAAAGGTACGCCGAGGGACGCCAAAGGGACCCCCGAGGGGCTCCAAGGAACGACGAGTGGCACCATTCTGTTACTACACGCAGCAAAAACAGGAACCCGCTTTGCGCAGAATCAAATCTTGATTCATCACTGAGGAAGGAGAGAGCCGGCAGTTCGTTGCCCAAGCAAGGAGCCTGCCGACGCATCACCCTATTCACCACTCACACGCCATGACGTTAGCTAAAGCCCAGAACCACCAAAC
>JAZGTL010000082.1:192500-195000 GCA_037349345.1 Oemleria cerasiformis | reverse complement strand
ACCGAGGAAGGAGAGAGCCGGCAATTCGTTGCCCAAGCAAGGAGCCTACCGACGCATCACCCTATTCACCACTCACACGCCATGACGTTAGCTAAAGCCCAGAACCACAAAACGAACCGCAAGGGTCGGCAGCGAAATGACTAGACGACAATGCGGGAACATCGAGTGGAACAAAGCCTGCGCCGCTGGGCGTGGCAACAACCGAAAGCAACCCTCAACCGACATAGCAGGCCATTTGGGAAGGTGTCCCGAAGACATCTACGACCAAACTAGGCATAAGAAGGGACACCGAAGGGACACCGAGGAAGGAGAGACACCGAAGGGACACCGAGGGACTCGAAGGGACACGGAGGGTGGGCTGCCCATGCCCGGGAACATCGCCTTCCTATCGAGAGAACCACTACCCCCCTATATAGGATTATTTTCATTTTCAGCATTTGCAGCAGCAAACATCACCTATGTGCGTGGGGAGTAATGGTCATTTAGGAAGCAAGGAGGAGAGTACTACTACCCCCCTATATAGGATTATTTTCATTTTCAGCATTTGCAGCAGCAAACATCACCTATGTGCGTGGGGAGTAATGGACATTTAGGAAGCAAGGAGGAGAGGACCACTACCCCCCTATATAGGATTATTTTCATTTTCAGCATTAGCAGCAGCAAACATCACCTATGTGCGAGGGGAGTAATGGGCATTTAGCAAGCAGGGACTCCATGGGACTCGAACTATGGACCAGGAGAGGGAGTTTGGAAGATGCCGCGTAGCCAACTATGACAAAACATGTCTCAGCTTGGTCGAAGGGGCTGAGAGGGACTCGAATGGACACCGAGGGACGCCGAGGGACTCGAAGGGACTCAAAGGGACTCGAAGGGACTCAAAGGGACGATTAGGGACGTTTAGGGACGCGCGACGCGCGGTGGCTAAAGCCCACGGATCACCAACTTCCTGACGGGAGGACCACTACCCCCCTATATAGGATTATTTTCATTTTCAGCATTAGCAGCAGCAAACATGGCCTATGTGCGAGGGGAGTATTGCACATTTTGGAAGCAGGGAGGAGAGAACCCCTTCCCCCCTATATAGGATTATTTTCATTCTCAGCATTAGCAGCAGCAAACATCACCTATGCGCGAGGGGAGTATTGCACATTTAAGAAGAAGGGAGGAGAAGAGCAGTACCCCCTATATAGGATTAATTTCATTTTCAGCATTAGCAGCAGCAAACATCACCTATGTGCGAGGGGAGTACTGCACATTTTGGAAGCAGGGAGGAGAGAACCCCTTCCCCCCTATATAGGATTATTTTCATTCTCAGCATTAGCAGCAGCAAACATCACCTATGCGCGAGGGGAGTATTGCACATTTAAGAAGAAGGGAGGAGAGGAGCAGTACCCCCTATATAGGATTATTTTCATTTTCAGCATTAGCAGCAGCAAACATCACCTATGTGCGAGGGGAGTACTGCACATTTTGGAAGCAGGGAGGAGAGAACCCCTTCCCCCCTATATAGGATTATTTTCATTCTCAGCATTAGTAGCAGCAAACATCACCTATGCGCGAGGGGAGTATTGCACATTTAAGAAGAAGGGAGGAGAGGACCAGTACCCCCTATATAGGATTATTTTCATTTTCAGCATTAGCAGCAGCAAACATCACCTAAGTGCGAGGGGAGTAATGCACATTTAGGGCGCAGGGACTCCAAGGGACATGTCAAGGAACTAAAAGGTACGCCGAGGGACGCCAAAGGGACCCCCGAGGGGCTCCAAGGAACGACGAGTGGCACCATTCTGTTACTACACGCAGCAAAAACAGGAACCCGCTTTGCGCAGAATCAAATCTTGATTCATCACTGAGGAAGGAGAGAGCCGGCAGTTCGTTGCCCAAGCAAGGAGCCTGCCGACGCATCACCCTATTCACCACTCACACGCCATGACGTTAGCTAAAGCCCAGAACCACCAAACGAAACGCAAGGGTCGGCCAGCGAAATGACTAGACGACAATGCGGGAACATCGAGTGGAACAAAGCCCGCGCCGCTGGGCGTGGTAAAAATCGAAAGCAACCCTCAACCGACATAGCAGGCCATTTGGGAAGGTGTCCCGAAGACATCTACGACCAAACCAGGCATAAGAAGGGACAGGAAGGAACACCGAAGGGACACCGATGGGCTCAAAGGGACACCGAGGGACTCTAAGGGACGCTGGGGGGGTGGGCTGCCCAAGCCCGGGGACATCGCCTTCCTATCGAGAGGACCACTACCCCCCTATATAGGATTATTTTCATTTTCAGCATCTGCAGCAGCAAACATCACCTATGTACGTGGGGAGTACTGCACATTTAGGAAGCAGGGAGGAGAGCACCACTACCCCCCTATATAGGATTATTTTCATTTCCAGCATTAGCAGCAGCAAACATCAGCTATGTGCGAGGTGAGTAATGCACATTTGGGGCGCAGGGACTCCAAGGGACCTGTATATTGACGAGATTTTTTTGCAGGGAGGC
>JAZGTL010000082.1:182500-185000 GCA_037349345.1 Oemleria cerasiformis | reverse complement strand
ACCAAACTAGGCATAAGAAGGGACACGAAGGAACACCGAGGAAGGAGAGAGCCGGCAGTTCGTTGCCCAAGCAAGGAGCCTGCCGACGCATCACCCTATTCACCACTCACACGCCATGACGTTAGCTAAAGCCCAGAACCACAAAACGAACCGCAAGGGTCGGCCAGCGAAATGACTAGACGACAATGCGGGAACATCGAGTGGAACAAAGCCTGCGCCGCTGGGCGTGGCAACAACCGAAAGCAACCCTCAACCGACATAGCAGGCCATTTGGGAAGATGTCCCGAAGACAACTACGACCAAACTAGGCATAAAAAGGGACACGAAGGAACACCGAAGGGACACCGAGGAAGGAGAGAGCCGGCAGTTCGTTGCCCAAGCAAGGAGCCTGCCGACGCATCACCCTATTCACCACTCACACGCCATGACGTTAGCTAAAGCCCAGAACCACAAAACGAACCGCAAGGGTCGGCCAGCGAAATGACTAGACGACAATGCGGGAACATCGAGTGGAACAAAGCCTGCGCCGCTGGGCGTGGCAACAACCGAAAGCAACCCTCAACCGACATAGCAGGCCATTTGGGAAGGTGTCCCGAAGACATCTACGACCAAACCAGGCATAAGAAGGGACACCGAAGGGACACCGAGGAAGGAGAGAGCCGGCAGTTCGTTGCCCAAGCAAGGAGCCTACCGACGCATCACCCTATTCACCACTCACACGCCATGACGTTAGCTAAAGCCCAGAACTACAAAACGAACCGCAAGGGTCGGCCAGCGAAATGACTAGACGACAATGCGGGAACATCGAGTGGAACAAAGCCTGCGCCGCTGGGCGTGGCAACAACCGAAAGCAACCCTCAACCGACATAGCAGGCCATTTGGGAAGGTGTCCCGAAGACATCTACGACCAAACTAGGCATAAGAAGGGACACCGAAGGGACACCGAGGAAGGAGAGACACCGAAGGGACACCGATGGGCTCAAAGGGACACCGAGGGACTCGAAGGGACACGGAGGGGGGGCTGCCCATGCCCGGGAACATCGCCTTCCTATCGAGAGAACCACTACCCCCCTATATAGGATTATTTTCATTTTCAGCATTTGCAGCAGCAAACATCACCTATGTGCGTGGGGAGTAATTGTCATTTAGGAAGCAAGGAGGAGAGTACTACTACCCCCCTATATAGGATTATTTTCATTTTCAGCATTTGCAGCAGCAAACATCACCTATGTGCGTGGGGAGTAATGGACATTTAGGAAGCAAGGAGGAGAGGACCACTACCCCCCTATATAGGATTATTTTCATTTTCAGCATTAGCAGCAGCAAACATCACCTATGTGCGAGGGGAGTAATGGGCATTTAGCAAGCAGGGACTCCATGGGACTCGAACTATGGACCAGGAGAGGGAGTTTGGAAGATGCCGCGTAGCCAACTATGACAAAACATGTCTCAGCTTGGTCGAAGGGGCTGAGAGGGACTCGAATGGACACCGAGGGACGCCGAGGGACTCGAAGGGACTCAAAGGGACTCAAAGGGACTCGAAGGGACTCAAAGGGACGATTAGGGACGTTTAGGGACGCGCGACGCGCGGTGGCTAAAGCCCACGGATCACCAACTTCCTGACGGGAGGACCACTACCCCCCTATATAGGATTATTTTCATTTTCAGCATTAGCAGCAGCAAACATGGCCTATGTGCGAGGGGAGTACTGCACATTTTGGAAGCAGGGAGGAGAGAACCCCTTCCCCCCTATATAGGATTATTTTCATTCTCAGCATTAGCAGCAGCAAACATCACCTATGCGCGAGGGGAGTATTGCACATTTAAGAAGAAGGGAGGAGAAGAGCAGTACCCCCTATATAGGATTAATTTCATTTTCAGCATTAGCAGCAGCAAACATCACCTATGTGCGAGGGGAGTACTGCACATTTTGGAAGCAGGGAGGAGAGAACCCCTTCCCCCCTATATAGGATTATTTTCATTCTCAGCATTAGCAGCAGCAAACATCACCTATGCGCGAGGGGAGTATTGCACATTTAAGAAGAAGGGAGGAGAGGAGCAGTACCCCCTATATAGGATTATTTTCATTTTCAGCATTAGCAGCAGCAAACATCACCTATGTGCGAGGGGAGTACTGCACATTTTGGAAGCAGGGAGGAGAGAACCCCTTCCCCCCTATATAGGATTATTTTCATTCTCAGCATTAGCAGCAGCAAACATCACCTATGCGCGAGGGGAGTATTGCACATTTAAGAAGAAGGGAGGAGAGGACCAGTACCCCCTATATAGGATTATTTTCATTTTCAGCATTAGCAGCAGCAAACATCACCTAAGTGCGAGGGGAGTAATGCACATTTAGGGCGCAGGGACTCCAAGGGACATGTCAAGGAACTAAAAGGTACGCCGAGGGACGCCAAAGGGACCCCCGAGGGGCTCCAAGGAACGACGAGTGGCACCATTCTGTTACTACACGCAGCAAAAACAGGAACCCGCTTTGCGC
>JAZGTL010000082.1:150000-152500 GCA_037349345.1 Oemleria cerasiformis | reverse complement strand
AAAACGAACCGCAAGGGTCGGCCAGCGAAATGACTAGACGACAATGCGGGAACATCGAGTGGAACAAAGCCTGCGCCGCTGGGCGTGGCAACAACCGAAAGCAACCCTCAACCGACATAGCAGGCCATTTGGGAAGGTGTCCCGAAGACATCTACGACCAAACCAGGCATAAGAAGGGACACCGAAGGGACACCGAGGAAGGAGAGAGCCGGCAGTTCGTTGCCCAAGCAAGGAGCCTACCGACGCATCACCCTATTCACCACTCACACGCCATGACGTTAGCTAAAGCCCAGAACCACAAAACGAACCGCAAGGGTCGGCCAGCGAAATGACTAGACGACAATGCGGGAACATCGAGTGGAACAAAGCCTGCGCCGCTGGGCGTGGCAACAACCGAAAGCAACCCTCAACCGACATAGCAGGCCATTTGGGAAGGTGTCCCGAAGACATCTACGACCAAACTAGGCATAAGAAGGGACACCGAAGGGACACCGAGGAAGGAGAGACACCGAAGGGACACCGATGGGCTCAAAGGGACACCGAGGGACTCGAAGGGACACGGAGGGTGGGCTGCCCATGCCCGGGAACATCGCCTTCCTATCGAGAGAACCACTACCCCCCTATATAGGATTATTTTCATTTTCAGCATTTGCAGCAGCAAACATCACCTATGTGCGTGGGGAGTAATGGTCATTTAGGAAGCAAGGAGGAGAGTACTACTACCCCCCTATATAGGATTATTTTCATTTTCAGCATTTGCAGCAGCAAACATCACCTATGTGCGTGGGGAGTAATGGACATTTAGGAAGCAAGGAGGAGAGGACCACTACCCCCCTATATAGGATTATTTTCATTTTCAGCATTAGCAGCAGCAAACATCACCTATGTGCGAGGGGAGTAATGGGCATTTAGCAAGCAGGGACTCCATGGGACTCGAACTATGGACCAGGAGAGGGAGTTTGGAAGATGCCGCGTAGCCAACTATGACAAAACATGTCTCAGCTTGGTCGAAGGGGCTGAGAGGGACTCGAATGGACACCGAGGGACGCCGAGGGACTCGAAGGGACTCAAAGGGACTCAAAGGGACTCGAAGGGACTCAAAGGGACGATTAGGGACGTTTAGGGACGCGCGACGCGCGGTGGCTAAAGCCCACGGATCACCAACTTCCTGACGGGAGGACCACTACCCCCCTATATAGGATTATTTTCATTTTCAGCATTAGCAGCAGCAAACATGGCCTATGTGCGAGGGGAGTACTGCACATTTTGGAAGCAGGGAGGAGAGAACCCCTTCCCCCCTATATAGGATTATTTTCATTCTCAGCATTAGCAGCAGCAAACATCACCTATGCGCGAGGGGAGTATTGCACATTTAAGAAGAAGGGAGGAGAAGAGCAGTACCCCCTATATAGTATTAATTTCAATTTCAGCATTAGCAGCAGCAAACATCACCTATGTGCGAGGGGAGTACTGCACATTTTGGAAGCAGGGAGGAGAGAACCCCTTCCCCCCTATATAGGATTATTTTCATTCTCAGCATTAGCAGCAGCAAACATCACCTATGCGCGAGGGGAGTATTGCACATTTAAGAAGAAGGGAGGAGAGGAGCAGTACCCCCTATATAGGATTATTTTCATTTTCAGCATTAGCAGCAGCAAACATCACCTATGTGCGAGGAGAGTACTGCACATTTTGGAAGCAGGGAGGAGAGAACCCCTTCCCCCCTATATAGGATTATTTTCATTCTCAGCATTAGCAGCAGCAAACATCACCTATGCGCGAGGGGAGTATTGCACATTTAAGAAGAAGGGAGGAGAGGACCAGTACCCCCTATATAGGATTATTTTCATTTTCAGCATTAGCAGCAGCAAACATCACCTAAGTGCGAGGGGAGTAATGCACATTTAGGGCGCAGGGACTCCAAGGGACATGTCAAGGAACTAAAAGGTACGCCGAGGGACGCCAAAGGGACCCCCGAGGGGCTCCAAGGAACGACGAGTGGCACCATTCTGTTACTACACGCAGCAAAAACAGGAACCCGCTTTGCGCAGAATCAAATCTTGATTCATCACTGAGGAAGGAGAGAGCCGGCAGTTCGTTGCCCAAGCAAGGAGCCTGCCGACGCATCACCCTATTCACCACTCACACGCCATGACGTTAGCTAAAGCCCAGAACCACCAAACGAAACGCAAGGGTCGGCCAGCGAAATGACTAGACGACAATGCGGGAACATCGAGTGGAACAAAGCCCGCGCCGCTGGGCGTGGTAAAAATCGAAAGCAACCCTCAACCGACATAGCAGGCCATTTGGGAAGGTGTCCCGAAGACATCTACGACCAAACCAGGCATAAGAAGGGACAGGAAGGAACACCGAAGGGACACCGATGGGCTCAAAGGGACACCGAGGGACTCTAAGGGACGCTGGGGGGGTGGGCTGCCCAAGCCCGGGGACATCGCCTTCCTATCGAGAGGACCACTACCCCCCTATATAGGATTATTTT
>JAZGTL010000082.1:107500-110000 GCA_037349345.1 Oemleria cerasiformis | reverse complement strand
CCCTCAACCGACATAGCAGGCCATTTGGGAAGATGTCCCGAAGACAACTACGACCAAACTAGGCATAAAAAGGGACACGAAGGAACACCGAAGGGACACCGAGGAAGGAGAGAGCCGGCAGTTCGTTGCCCAAGCAAGGAGCCTGCCGACGCATCACCCTATTCACCACTCACACGCCATGACGTTAGCTAAAGCCCAGAACCACAAAACGAACCGCAAGGGTCGGCCAGCGAAATGACTAGACGACAATGCGGGAACATCGAGTGGAACAAAGCCTGCGCCGCTGGGCGTGGCAACAACCGAAAGCAACCCTCAACCGACATAGCAGGCCATTTGGGAAGGTGTCCCGAAGACATCTACGACCAAACCAGGCATAAGAAGGGACACCGAAGGGACACCGAGGAAGGAGAGAGCCGGCAGTTCGTTGCCCAAGCAAGGAGCCTACCGACGCATCACCCTATTCACCACTCACACGCCATGACGTTAGCTAAAGCCCAGAACCACAAAACGAACCGCAAGGGTCGGCCAGCGAAATGACTAGACGACAATGCGGGAACATCGAGTGGAACAAAGCCTGCGCCGCTGGGCGTGGCAACAACCGAAAGCAACCCTCAACCGACATAGCAGGCCATTTGGGAAGGTGTCCCGAAGACATCTACGACCAAACTAGGCATAAGAAGGGACACCGAAGGGACACCGAGGAAGGAGAGACACCGAAGGGACACCGATGGGCTCAAAGGGACACCGAGGGACTCGAAGGGACACGGAGGGTGGGCTGCCCATGCCCGGGAACATCGCCTTCCTATCGAGAGAACCACTACCCCCCTATATAGGATTATTTTCATTTTCAGCATTTGCAGCAGCAAACATCACCTATGTGCGTGGGGAGTAATGGTCATTTAGGAAGCAAGGAGGAGAGTACTACTACCCCCCTATATAGGATTATTTTCATTTTCAGCATTTGCAGCAGCAAACATCACCTATGTGCGTGGGGAGTAATGGTCATTTAGGAAGCAAGGAGGAGAGTACTACTACCCCCCTATATAGGATTATTTTCATTTTCAGCATTTGCAGCAGCAAACATCACCTATGTGCGTGGGGAGTAATGGACATTTAGGAAGCAAGGAGGAGAGGACCACTACCCCCCTATATAGGATTATTTTCATTTTCAGCATTAGCAGCAGCAAACATCACCTATGTGCGAGGGGAGTAATGGGCATTTAGCAAGCAGGGACTCCATGGGACTCGAACTATGGACCAGGAGAGGGAGTTTGGAAGATGCCGCGTAGCCAACTATGACAAAACATGTCTCAGCTTGGTCGAAGGGGCTGAGAGGGACTCGAATGGACACCGAGGGACGCCGAGGGACTCGAAGGGACTCAAAGGGACTCAAAGGGACTCGAAGGGACTCAAAGGGACTCAAAGGGACGATTAGGGACGTTTAGGGACGCGCGACGCGCGGTGGCTAAAGCCCACGGATCACCAACTTCCTGACGGGAGGACCACTACCCCCCTATATAGGATTATTTTCATTTTCAGCATTAGCAGCAGCAAACATGGCCTATGTGCGAGGGGAGTACTGCACATTTTGGAAGCAGGGAGGAGAGAACCCCTTCCCCCCTATATAGGATTATTTTCATTCTCAGCATTAGCAGCAGCAAACATCACCTATGCGCGAGGGGAGTATTGCACATTTAAGAAGAAGGGAGGAGAAGAGCAGTACCCCCTATATAGGATTAATTTCAATTTCAGCATTAGCAGCAGCAAACATCACCTATGTGCGAGGGGAGTACTGCACATTTTGGAAGCAGGGAGGAGAGAACCCCTTCCCCCCTATATAGGATTATTTTCATTCTCAGCATTAGCAGCAGCAAACATCACCTATGCGCGAGGGGAGTATTGCACATTTAAGAAGAAGGGAGGAGAGGAGCAGTACCCCCTATATAGGATTATTTTCATTTTCAGCATTAGCAGCAGCAAACATCACCTATGTGCGAGGAGAGTACTGCACATTTTGGAAGCAGGGAGGAGAGAACCCCTTCCCCCCTATATAGGATTATTTTCATTCTCAGCATTAGCAGCAGCAAACATCACCTATGCGCGAGGGGAGTATTGCACATTTAAGAAGAAGGGAGGAGAGGACCAGTACCCCCTATATAGGATTATTTTCATTTTCAGCATTAGCAGCAGCAAACATCACCTAAGTGCGAGGGGAGTAATGCACATTTAGGGCGCAGGGACTCCAAGGGACATGTCAAGGAACTAAAAGGTACGCCGAGGGACGCCAAAGGGACCCCCGAGGGGCTCCAAGGAACGACGAGTGGCACCATTCTGTTACTACACGCAGCAAAAACAGGAACCCGCTTTGCGCAGAATCAAATCTTGATTCATCACTGAGGAAGGAGAGAGCCGGCAGTTCGTTGCCCAAGCAAGGAGCCTGCCGACGCATCACCCTATTCACCACTCACACGCCATGACGTTAGCTAAAGCCCAGAACCAC
>JAZGTL010000082.1:75000-77500 GCA_037349345.1 Oemleria cerasiformis | reverse complement strand
CTCAACCGACATAGCAGGCCATTTGGGAAGGTGTCCCGAAGACATCTACGACCAAACCAGGCATAAGAAGGGACACCGAGGAAGGAGAGAGCCGGCAGTTCGTTGCCCAAGCAAGGAGCCTACCGACGCATCACCCTATTCACCACTCACACGCCATGACGTTAGCTAAAGCCCAGAACCACAAAACGAACCGCAAGGGTCGGCCAACGAAATGACTAGACGACAATGCGGGAACATCGAGTGGAACAAAGCCTGCGCCGCTGGGCGTGGCAACAACCGAAAGCAACCCTCAACCGACATAGCAGGCCATTTGGGAAGGTGTCCCGAAGACATCTACGACCAAACTAGGCATAAGAAGGGACACCGAAGGGACACCGAGGAAGGAGAGACACCGAAGGGACACCGATGGGCTCAAAGGGACACCGAGGGACTCGAAGGGACACGGAGGGTGGGCTGCCCATGCCCGGGAACATCGCCTTCCTATCGAGAGAACCACTACCCCCCTATATAGGATTATTTTCATTTTCAGCATTTGCAGCAGCAAACATCACCTATGTGCGTGGGGAGTAATGGTCATTTAGGAAGCAAGGAGGAGAGTACTACTACCCCCCTATATAGGATTATTTTCATTTTCAGCATTTGCAGCAGCAAACATCACCTATGTGCGTGGGGAGTAATGGACATTTAGGAAGCAAGGAGGAGAGGACCACTACCCCCCTATATAGGATTATTTTCATTTTCAGCATTAGCAGCAGCAAACATCACCTATGTGCGAGGGGAGTAATGGGCATTTAGCAAGCAGGGACTCCATGGGACTCGAACTATGGACCAGGAGAGGGAGTTTGGAAGATGCCGCGTAGCCAACTATGACAAAACATGTCTCAGCTTGGTCGAAGGGGCTGAGAGGGACTCGAATGGACACCGAGGGACGCCGAGGGACTCGAAGGGACTCAAAGGGACTCAAAGGGACGATTAGGGACGTTTAGGGACGCGCGACGCGCGGTGGCTAAAGCCCACGGATCACCAACTTCCTGACGGGAGGACCACTACCCCCCTATATAGGATTATTTTCATTTTCAGCATTAGCAGCAGCAAACATGGCCTATGTGCGAGGGGAGTACTGCACATTTTGGAAGCAGGGAGGAGAGAACCCCTTCCCCCCTATATAGGATTATTTTCATTCTCAGCATTAGCAGCAGCAAACATCACCTATGCGCGAGGGGAGTATTGCACATTTAAGAAGAAGGGAGGAGAAGAGCAGTACCCCCTATATAGGATTAATTTCAATTTCAGCATTAGCAGCAGCAAACATCACCTATGTGCGAGGGGAGTACTGCACATTTTGGAAGCAGGGAGGAGAGAACCCCTTCCCCCCTATATAGGATTATTTTCATTCTCAGCATTAGCAGCAGCAAACATCACCTATGCGCGAGGGGAGTATTGCACATTTAAGAAGAAGGGAGGAGAGGAGCAGTACCCCCTATATAGGATTATTTTCATTTTCAGCATTAGCAGCAGCAAACATCACCTATGTGCGAGGAGAGTACTGCACATTTTGGAAGCAGGGAGGAGAGAACCCCTTCCCCCCTATATAGGATTATTTTCATTCTCAGCATTAGCAGCAGCAAACATCACCTATGCGCGAGGGGAGTATTGCACATTTAAGAAGAAGGGAGGAGAGGACCAGTACCCCCTATATAGGATTATTTTCATTTTCAGCATTAGCAGCAGCAAACATCACCTAAGTGCGAGGGGAGTAATGCACATTTAGGGCGCAGGGACTCCAAGGGACATGTCAAGGAACTAAAAGGTACGCCGAGGGACGCCAAAGGGACCCCCGAGGGGCTCCAAGGAACGACGAGTGGCACCATTCTGTTACTACACGCAGCAAAAACAGGAACCCGCTTTGCGCAGAATCAAATCTTGATTCATCACTGAGGAAGGAGAGAGCCGGCAGTTCGTTGCCCAAGCAAGGAGCCTGCCGACGCATCACCCTATTCACCACTCACACGCCATGACGTTAGCTAAAGCCCAGAACCACCAAACGAAACGCAAGGGTCGGCCAGCGAAATGACTAGACGACAATGCGGGAACATCGAGTGGAACAAAGCCCGCGCCGCTGGGCGTGGTAAAAATCGAAAGCAACCCTCAACCGACATAGCAGGCCATTTGGGAAGGTGTCCCGAAGACATCTACGACCAAACCAGGCATAAGAAGGGACAGGAAGGAACACCGAAGGGACACCGATGGGCTCAAAGGGACACCGAGGGACTCTAAGGGACGCTGGGGGGGTGGGCTGCCCAAGCCCGGGGACATCGCCTTCCTATCGAGAGGACCACTACCCCCCTATATAGGATTATTTTCATTTTCAGCATCTGCAGCAGCAAACATCACCTATGTACGTGGGGAGTACTGCACATTTAGGAAGCAGGGAGGAGAGCACCACTACCCCCCTATATAGGATTATTTTCATTTCCAGCATTAGCAGCAGCAAACATCA
>JAZGTL010000082.1:32500-35000 GCA_037349345.1 Oemleria cerasiformis | reverse complement strand
GAGAGAGCCGGCAGTTCGTTGCCCAAGCAAGGAGCCTGCCGACGCATCACCCTATTCACCACTCACACGCCATGACGTTAGCTAAAGCCCAGAACCACAAAACGAACCGCAAGGGTCGGCCAGCGAAATGACTAGACGACAATGCGGGAACATCGAGTGGAACAAAGCCTGCGCCGCTGGGCGTGGCAACAACCGAAAGCAACCCTCAACCGACATAGCAGGCCATTTGGGAAGGTGTCCCGAAGACATCTACGACCAAACCAGGCATAAGAAGGGACACCGAAGGGACACCGAGGAAGGAGAGAGCCGGCAGTTCGTTGCCCAAGCAAGGAGCCTACCGACGCATCACCCTATTCACCACTCACACGCCATGACGTTAGCTAAAGCCCAGAACCACAAAACGAACCGCAAGGGTCGGCCAGCGAAATGACTAGACGACAATGCGGGAACATCGAGTGGAACAAAGCCTGCGCCGCTGGGCGTGGCAACAACCGAAAGCAACCCTCAACCGACATAGCAGGCCATTTGGGAAGGTGTCCCGAAGACATCTACGACCAAACTAGGCATAAGAAGGGACACCGAAGGGACACCGAGGAAGGAGAGACACCGAAGGGACACCGATGGGCTCAAAGGGACACCGAGGGACTCGAAGGGACACGGAGGGTGGGCTGCCCATGCCCGGGAACATCGCCTTCCTATCGAGAGAACCACTACCCCCCTATATAGGATTATTTTCATTTTCAGCATTTGCAGCAGCAAACATCACCTATGTGCGTGGGGAGTAATGGTCATTTAGGAAGCAAGGAGGAGAGTACTACTACCCCCCTATATAGGATTATTTTCATTTTCAGCATTTGCAGCAGCAAACATCACCTATGTGCGTGGGGAGTAATGGACATTTAGGAAGCAAGGAGGAGAGGACCACTACCCCCCTATATAGGATTATTTTCATTTTCAGCATTAGCAGCAGCAAACATCACCTATGTGCGAGGGGAGTAATGGGCATTTAGCAAGCAGGGACTCCATGGGACTCGAACTATGGACCAGGAGAGGGAGTTTGGAAGATGCCGCGTAGCCAACTATGACAAAACATGTCTCAGCTTGGTCGAAGGGGCTGAGAGGGACTCGAATGGACACCGAGGGACGCCGAGGGACTCGAAGGGACTCAAAGGGACTCAAAGGGACTCGAAGGGACTCAAAGGGACTCAAAGGGACGATTAGGGACGTTTAGGGACGCGCGACGCGCGGTGGCTAAAGCCCACGGATCACCAACTTCCTGACGGGAGGACCACTACCCCCCTATATAGGATTATTTTCATTTTCAGCATTAGCAGCAGCAAACATGGCCTATGTGCGAGGGGAGTACTGCACATTTTGGAAGCAGGGAGGAGAGAACCCCTTCCCCCCTATATAGGATTATTTTCATTCTCAGCATTAGCAGCAGCAAACATCACCTATGCGCGAGGGGAGTATTGCACATTTAAGAAGAAGGGAGGAGAAGAGCAGTACCCCCTATATAGGATTAATTTCATTTTCAGCATTAGCAGCAGCAAACATCACCTATGTGCGAGGGGAGTACTGCACATTTTGGAAGCAGGGAGGAGAGAACCCCTTCCCCCCTATATAGGATTATTTTCATTCTCAGCATTAGCAGCAGCAAACATCACCTATGCGCGAGGGGAGTATTGCACATTTAAGAAGAAGGGAGGAGAGGAGCAGTACCCCCTATATAGGATTATTTTCATTTTCAGCATTAGCAGCAGCAAACATCACCTATGTGCGAGGGGAGTACTGCACATTTTGGAAGCAGGGAGGAGAGAACCCCTTCCCCCCTATATAGGATTATTTTCATTCTCAGCATTAGCAGCAGCAAACATCACCTATGCGCGAGGGGAGTATTGCACATTTAAGAAGAAGGGAGGAGAGGACCAGTACCCCCTATATAGGATTATTTTCATTTTCAGCATTAGCAGCAGCAAACATCACCTAAGTGCGAGGGGAGTAATGCACATTTAGGGCGCAGGGACTCCAAGGGACATGTCAAGGAACTAAAAGGTACGCCGAGGGACGCCAAAGGGACCCCCGAGGGGCTCCAAGGAACGACGAGTGGCACCATTCTGTTACTACACGCAGCAAAAACAGGAACCCGCTTTGCGCAGAATCAAATCTTGATTCATCACTGAGGAAGGAGAGAGCCGGCAGTTCGTTGCCCAAGCAAGGAGCCTGCCGACGCATCACCCTATTCACCACTCACACGCCATGACGTTAGCTAAAGCCCAGAACCACCAAACGAAACGCAAGGGTCGGCCAGCGAAATGACTAGACGACAATGCGGGAACATCGAGTGGAACAAAGCCCGCGCCGCTGGGCGTGGTAAAAATCGAAAGCAACCCTCAACCGACATAGCAGGCCATTTGGGAAGGTGTCCCGAAGACATCTACGACCAAACCAGGCATAAGAAGGGACAGGAAGGAACACCGAAGGGACACCGATGGGCTCA
>JAZGTL010000082.1:12500-15000 GCA_037349345.1 Oemleria cerasiformis | reverse complement strand
AAGCCTGCGCCGCTGGGCGTGGCAACAACCGAAAGCAACCCTCAACCGACATAGCAGGCCATTTGGGAAGGTGTCCCGAAGACATCTACGACCAAACCAGGCATAAGAAGGGACACCGAAGGGACACCGAGGAAGGAGAGAGCCGGCAGTTCGTTGCCCAAGCAAGGAGCCTACCGACGCATCACCCTATTCACCACTCACACGCCATGACGTTAGCTAAAGCCCAGAACCACAAAACGAACCGCAAGGGTCGGCCAGCGAAATGACTAGACGACAATGCGGGAACATCGAGTGGAACAAAGCCTGCGCCGCTGGGCGTGGCAACAACCGAAAGCAACCCTCAACCGACATAGCAGGCCATTTGGGAAGGTGTCCCGAAGACATCTACGACCAAACTAGGCATAAGAAGGGACACCGAAGGGACACCGAGGAAGGAGAGACACCGAAGGGACACCGATGGGCTCAAAGGGACACCGAGGGACTCGAAGGGACACGGAGGGTGGGCTGCCCATGCCCGGGAACATCGCCTTCCTATCGAGAGAACCACTACCCCCCTATATAGGATTATTTTCATTTTCAGCATTTGCAGCAGCAAACATCACCTATGTGCGTGGGGAGTAATGGTCATTTAGGAAGCAAGGAGGAGAGTACTACTACCCCCCTATATAGGATTATTTTCATTTTCAGCATTTGCAGCAGCAAACATCACCTATGTGCGTGGGGAGTAATGGACATTTAGGAAGCAAGGAGGAGAGGACCACTACCCCCCTATATAGGATTATTTTCATTTTCAGCATTAGCAGCAGCAAACATCACCTATGTGCGAGGGGAGTAATGGGCATTTAGCAAGCAGGGACTCCATGGGACTCGAACTATGGACCAGGAGAGGGAGTTTGGAAGATGCCGCGTAGCCAACTATGACAAAACATGTCTCAGCTTGGTCGAAGGGGCTGAGAGGGACTCGAATGGACACCGAGGGACGCCGAGGGACTCGAAGGGACTCAAAGGGACTCAAAGGGACTCGAAGGGACTCAAAGGGACGATTAGGGACGTTTAGGGACGCGCGACGCGCGGTGGCTAAAGCCCACGGATCACCAACTTCCTGACGGGAGGACCACTACCCCCCTATATAGGATTATTTTCATTTTCAGCATTAGCAGCAGCAAACATGGCCTATGTGCGAGGGGAGTACTGCACATTTTGGAAGCAGGGAGGAGAGAACCCCTTCCCCCCTATATAGGATTATTTTCATTCTCAGCATTAGCAGCAGCAAACATCACCTATGCGCGAGGGGAGTATTGCACATTTAAGAAGAAGGGAGGAGAAGAGCAGTACCCCCTATATAGGATTAATTTCAATTTCAGCATTAGCAGCAGCAAACATCACCTATGTGCGAGGGGAGTACTGCACATTTTGGAAGCAGGGAGGAGAGAACCCCTTCCCCCCTATATAGGATTATTTTCATTCTCAGCATTAGCAGCAGCAAACATCACCTATGCGCGAGGGGAGTATTGCACATTTAAGAAGAAGGGAGGAGAGGAGCAGTACCCCCTATATAGGATTATTTTCATTTTCAGCATTAGCAGCAGCAAACATCACCTATGTGCGAGGGGAGTACTGCACATTTTGGAAGCAGGGAGGAGAGAACCCCTTCCCCCCTATATAGGATTATTTTCATTCTCAGCATTAGCAGCAGCAAACATCACCTATGCGCGAGGGGAGTATTGCACATTTAAGAAGAAGGGAGGAGAGGACCAGTACCCCCTATATAGGATTATTTTCATTTTCAGCATTAGCAGCAGCAAACATCACCTAAGTGCGAGGGGAGTAATGCACATTTAGGGCGCAGGGACTCCAAGGGACATGTCAAGGAACTAAAAGGTACGCCGAGGGACGCCAAAGGGACCCCCGAGGGGCTCCAAGGAACGACGAGTGGCACCATTCTGTTACTACACGCAGCAAAAACAGGAACCCGCTTTGCGCAGAATCAAATCTTGATTCATCACTGAGGAAGGAGAGAGCCGGCAGTTCGTTGCCCAAGCAAGGAGCCTGCCGACGCATCACCCTATTCACCACTCACACGCCATGACGTTAGCTAAAGCCCAGAACCACCAAACGAAACGCAAGGGTCGGCCAGCGAAATGACTAGACGACAATGCGGGAACATCGAGTGGAACAAAGCCCGCGCCGCTGGGCGTGGTAAAAATCGAAAGCAACCCTCAACCGACATAGCAGGCCATTTGGGAAGGTGTCCCGAAGACATCTACGACCAAACCAGGCATAAGAAGGGACAGGAAGGAACACCGAAGGGACACCGATGGGCTCAAAGGGACACCGAGGGACTCTAAGGGACGCTGGGGGGGTGGGCTGCCCAAGCCCGGGGACATCGCCTTCCTATCGAGAGGACCACTACCCCCCTATATAGGATTATTTTCATTTTCAGCATCTGCAGCAGCAAACATCACCTATGTACGTGGGGAGTACTGCACATTTAGGAAGC
>JAZGTL010000081.1:87500-90000 GCA_037349345.1 Oemleria cerasiformis | reverse complement strand
GGCAGTTCGTTGCCCAAGCAAGGAGCCTGCCGACGCATCACCCTATTCACCACTCACACGCCATGACGTTAGCTAAAGCCCAGAACCACAAAACGAACCGCAAGGGTCGGCCAGCGAAATGACTAGACGACAATGCGGGAACATCGAGTGGAACAAAGCCTGCGCCGCTGGGCGTGGCAACAACCGAAAGCAACCCTCAACCGACATAGCAGGCCATTTGGGAAGATGTCCCGAAGACAACTACGACCAAACTAGGCATAAAAAGGGACACGAAGGAACACCGAAGGGACACCGAGGAAGGAGAGAGCCGGCAGTTCGTTGCCCAAGCAAGGAGCCTGCCGACGCATCACCCTATTCACCACTCACACGCCATGACGTTAGCTAAAGCCCAGAACCACAAAACGAACCGCAAGGGTCGGCCAGCGAAATGACTAGACGACAATGCGGGAACATCGAGTGGAACAAAGCCTGCGCCGCTGGGCGTGGCAACAACCGAAAGCAACCCTCAACCGACATAGCAGGCCATTTGGGAAGGTGTCCCGAAGACATCTACGACCAAACTAGGCATAAGAAGGGACACCGAAGGGACACCGAGGAAGGAGAGACACCGAAGGGACACCGATGGGCTCAAAGGGACACCGAGGGACTCGAAGGGACACGGAGGGTGGGCTGCCCATGCCCGGGAACATCGCCTTCCTATCGAGAGAACCACTACCCCCCTATATAGGATTATTTTCATTTTCAGCATTTGCAGCAGCAAACATCACCTATGTGCGTGGGGAGTAATGGTCATTTAGGAAGCAAGGAGGAGAGTACTACTACCCCCCTATATAGGATTATTTTCATTTTCAGCATTTGCAGCAGCAAACATCACCTATGTGCGTGGGGAGTAATGGACATTTAGGAAGCAAGGAGGAGAGGACCACTACCCCCCTATATAGGATTATTTTCATTTTCAGCATTAGCAGCAGCAAACATCACCTATGTGCGAGGGGAGTAATGGGCATTTAGCAAGCAGGGACTCCATGGGACTCGAACTATGGACCAGGAGAGGGAGTTTGGAAGATGCCGCGTAGCCAACTATGACAAAACATGTCTCAGCTTGGTCGAAGGGGCTGAGAGGGACTCGAATGGACACCGAGGGACGCCGAGGGACTCGAAGGGACTCAAAGGGACTCGAAGGGACTCAAAGGGACGATTAGGGACGTTTAGGGACGCGCGACGCGCGACGCGCGGTGGCTAAAGCCCACGGATCACCAACTTCCTGACGGGAGGACCACTACCCCCCTATATAGGATTATTTTCATTTTCAGCATTAGCAGCAGCAAACATGGCCTATGTGCGAGGGGAGTACTGCACATTTTGGAAGCAGGGAGGAGAGAACCCCTTCCCCCCTATATAGGATTATTTTCATTCTCAGCATTAGCAGCAGCAAACATCACCTATGCGCGAGGGGAGTATTGCACATTTAAGAAGAAGGGAGGAGAAGAGCAGTACCCCCTATATAGGATTAATTTCATTTTCAGCATTAGCAGCAGCAAACATCACCTATGTGCGAGGGGAGTACTGCACATTTTGGAAGCAGGGAGGAGAGAACCCCTTCCCCCCTATATAGGATTATTTTCATTCTCAGCATTAGCAGCAGCAAACATCACCTATGCGCGAGGGGAGTATTGCACATTTAAGAAGAAGGGAGGAGAGGAGCAGTACCCCCTATATAGGATTATTTTCATTTTCAGCATTAGCAGCAGCAAACATCACCTATGTGCGAGGGGAGTACTGCACATTTTGGAAGCAGGGAGGAGAGAACCCCTTCCCCCCTATATAGGATTATTTTCATTCTCAGCATTAGCAGCAGCAAACATCACCTATGCGCGAGGGGAGTATTGCACATTTAAGAAGAAGGGAGGAGAGGACCAGTACCCCCTATATAGGATTATTTTCATTTTCAGCATTAGCAGCAGCAAACATCACCTAAGTGCGAGGGGAGTAATGCACATTTAGGGCGCAGGGACTCCAAGGGACATGTCAAGGAACTAAAAGGTACGCCGAGGGACGCCAAAGGGACCCCCGAGGGGCTCCAAGGAACGACGAGTGGCACCATTCTGTTACTACACGCAGCAAAAACAGGAACCCGCTTTGCGCAGAATCAAATCTTGATTCATCACTGAGGAAGGAGAGAGCCGGCAGTTCGTTGCCCAAGCAAGGAGCCTGCCGACGCATCACCCCATTCACCACTCACACGCCATGACGTTAGCTAAAGCCCAGAACCACCAAACGAAACGCAAGGGTCGGCCAGCGAAATGACTAGACGACAATGCGGGAACATCGAGTGGAACAAAGCCCGCGCCGCTGGGCGTGGTAAAAATCGAAAGCAACCCTCAACCGACATAGCAGGCCATTTGGGAAGGTGTCCCGAAGACATCTACGACCAAACCAGGCATAAGAAGGGACAGGAAGGAACACCGAAGGGACACCGATGGGCTCAAAGGGACACCGA
>JAZGTL010000081.1:45000-47500 GCA_037349345.1 Oemleria cerasiformis | reverse complement strand
AGGAGCCTGCCGACGCATCACCCTATTCACCACTCACACGCCATGACGTTAGCTAAAGCCCAGAACCACAAAACGAACCGCAAGGGTCGGCCAGCGAAATGACTAGACGACAATGCGGGAACATCGAGTGGAACAAAGCCTGCGCCGCTGGGCGTGGCAACAACCGAAAGCAACCCTCAACCGACATAGCAGGCCATTTGGGAAGGTGTCCCGAAGACATCTACGACCAAACTAGGCATAAGAAGGGACACCGAAGGGACACCGAGGAAGGAGAGAGCCGGCAGTTCGTTGCCCAAGCAAGGAGCCTACCGACGCATCACCCTATTCACCACTCACACGCCATGACGTTAGCTAAAGCCCAGAACCACAAAACGAACCGCAAGGGTCGGCCAGCGAAATGACTAGACGACAATGCGGGAACATCGAGTGGAACAAAGCCTGCGCCGCTGGGCGTGGCAACAACCGAAAGCAACCCTCAACCGACATAGCAGGCCATTTGGGAAGGTGTCCCGAAGACATCTACGACCAAACTAGGCATAAGAAGGGACACCGAAGGGACACCGAGGAAGGAGAGACACCGAAGGGACACCGATGGGCTCAAAGGGACACCGAGGGACTCGAAGGGACACGGAGGGTGGGCTGCCCATGCCCGGGAACATCGCCTTCCTATCGAGAGAACCACTACCCCCCTATATAGGATTATTTTCATTTTCAGCATTTGCAGCAGCAAACATCACCTATGTGCGTGGGGAGTAATGGTCATTTAGGAAGCAAGGAGGAGAGTACTACTACCCCCCTATATAGGATTATTTTCATTTTCAGCATTTGCAGCAGCAAACATCACCTATGTGCGTGGGGAGTAATGGACATTTAGGAAGCAAGGAGGAGAGGACCACTACCCCCCTATATAGGATTATTTTCATTTTCAGCATTAGCAGCAGCAAACATCACCTATGTGCGAGGGGAGTAATGGGCATTTAGCAAGCAGGGACTCCATGGGACTCGAACTATGGACCAGGAGAGGGAGTTTGGAAGATGCCGCGTAGCCAACTATGACAAAACATGTCTCAGCTTGGTCGAAGGGGCTGAGAGGGACTCGAATGGACACCGAGGGACGCCGAGGGACTCGAAGGGACTCAAAGGGACTCGAAGGGACTCAAAGGGACGATTAGGGACGTTTAGGGACGCGCGACGCGCGACGCGCGGTGGCTAAAGCCCACGGATCACCAACTTCCTGACGGGAGGACCACTACCCCCCTATATAGGATTATTTTCATTTTCAGCATTAGCAGCAGCAAACATGGCCTATGTGCGAGGGGAGTACTGCACATTTTGGAAGCAGGGAGGAGAGAACCCCTTCCCCCCTATATAGGATTATTTTCATTCTCAGCATTAGCAGCAGCAAACATCACCTATGCGCGAGGGGAGTATTGCACATTTAAGAAGAAGGGAGGAGAAGAGCAGTACCCCCTATATAGGATTAATTTCATTTTCAGCATTAGCAGCAGCAAACATCACCTATGTGCGAGGGGAGTACTGCACATTTTGGAAGCAGGGAGGAGAGAACCCCTTCCCCCCTATATAGGATTATTTTCATTCTCAGCATTAGCAGCAGCAAACATCACCTATGCGCGAGGGGAGTATTGCACATTTAAGAAGAAGGGAGGAGAGGAGCAGTACCCCCCTATATAGGATTATTTTCATTTTCAGCATTAGCAGCAGCAAACATGGCCTATGTGCGAGGGGAGTACTGCACATTTTGGAAGCAGGGAGGAGAGAACCCCTTCCCCCCTATATAGGATTATTTTCATTCTCAGCATTAGCAGCAGCAAACATCACCTATGCGCGAGGGGAGTATTGCACATTTAAGAAGAAGGGAGGAGAGGACCAGTACCCCCTATATAGGATTATTTTCATTTTCAGCATTAGCAGCAGCAAACATCACCTAAGTGCGAGGGGAGTAATGCACATTTAGGGCGCAGGGACTCCAAGGGACATGTCAAGGAACTAAAAGGTACGCCGAGGGACGCCAAAGGGACCCCCGAGGGGCTCCAAGGAACGACGAGTGGCACCATTCTGTTACTACACGCAGCAAAAACAGGAACCCGCTTTGCGCAGAATCAAATCTTGATTCATCACTGAGGAAGGAGAGAGCCGGCAGTTCGTTGCCCAAGCAAGGAGCCTGCCGACGCATCACCCCATTCACCACTCACACGCCATGACGTTAGCTAAAGCCCAGAACCACCAAACGAAACGCAAGGGTCGGCCAGCGAAATGACTAGACGACAATGCGGGAACATCGAGTGGAACAAAGCCCGCGCCGCTGGGCGTGGTAAAAATCGAAAGCAACCCTCAACCGACATAGCAGGCCATTTGGGAAGGTGTCCCGAAGACATCTACGACCAAACCAGGCATAAGAAGGGACAGGAAGGAACACCGAAGGGACACCGATGGGCTCAAAGGGACACCGAGGGACTCTAAGGGACGCTGGGGGGGTGGG
>JAZGTL010000081.1:2500-5000 GCA_037349345.1 Oemleria cerasiformis | reverse complement strand
GCTGGGCGTGGCAACAACCGAAAGCAACCCTCAACCGACATAGCAGGCCATTTGGGAAGGTGTCCCGAAGACATCTACGACCAAACTAGGCATAAGAAGGGACACCGAAGGGACACCGAGGAAGGAGAGAGCCGGCAGTTCGTTGCCCAAGCAAGGAGCCTACCGACGCATCACCCTATTCACCACTCACACGCCATGACGTTAGCTAAAGCCCAGAACCACAAAACGAACCGCAAGGGTCGGCCAGCGAAATGACTAGACGACAATGCGGGAACATCGAGTGGAACAAAGCCTGCGCCGCTGGGCGTGGCAACAACCGAAAGCAACCCTCAACCGACATAGCAGGCCATTTGGGAAGGTGTCCCGAAGACATCTACGACCAAACTAGGCATAAGAAGGGACACCGAAGGGACACCGAGGAAGGAGAGACACCGAAGGGACACCGATGGGCTCAAAGGGACACCGAGGGACTCGAAGGGACACGGAGGGTGGGCTGCCCATGCCCGGGAACATCGCCCCATGCCCGGGAACATCGCCTTCCTATCGAGAGAACCACTACCCCCCTATATAGGATTATTTTCATTTTCAGCATTTGCAGCAGCAAACATCACCTATGTGCGTGGGGAGTAATGGTCATTTAGGAAGCAAGGAGGAGAGTACTACTACCCCGCCCTATATAGGATTATTTTCATTTTCAGCATTTGCAGCAGCAAACATCACCTATGTGCGTGGGGAGTAATGGACATTTAGGAAGCAAGGAGGAGAGGACCACTACCCCCCTATATAGGATTATTTTCATTTTCAGCATTAGCAGCAGCAAACATCACCTATGTGCGAGGGGAGTAATGGGCATTTAGCAAGCAGGGACTCCATGGGACTCGAACTATGGACCAGGAGAGGGAGTTTGGAAGATGCCGCGTAGCCAACTATGACAAAACATGTCTCAGCTTGGTCGAAGGGGCTGAGAGGGACTCGAATGGACACCGAGGGACGCCGAGGGACTCGAAGGGACTCAAAGGGACTCGAAGGGACTCAAAGGGACGATTAGGGACGTTTAGGGACGCGCGACGCGCGACGCGCGGTGGCTAAAGCCCACGGATCACCAACTTCCTGACGGGAGGACCACTACCCCCCTATATAGGATTATTTTCATTTTCAGCATTAGCAGCAGCAAACATGGCCTATGTGCGAGGGGAGTACTGCACATTTTGGAAGCAGGGAGGAGAGAACCCCTTCCCCCCTATATAGGATTATTTTCATTCTCAGCATTAGCAGCAGCAAACATCACCTATGCGCGAGGGGAGTATTGCACATTTAAGAAGAAGGGAGGAGAAGAGCAGTACCCCCTATATAGGATTAATTTCATTTTCAGCATTAGCAGCAGCAAACATCACCTATGTGCGAGGGGAGTACTGCACATTTTGGAAGCAGGGAGGAGAGAACCCCTTCCCCCCTATATAGGATTATTTTCATTCTCAGCATTAGCAGCAGCAAACATCACCTATGCGCGAGGGGAGTATTGCACATTTAAGAAGAAGGGAGGAGAGGAGCAGTACCCCCCTATATAGGATTATTTTCATTTTCAGCATTAGCAGCAGCAAACATGGCCTATGTGCGAGGGGAGTACTGCACATTTTGGAAGCAGGGAGGAGAGAACCCCTTCCCCCCTATATAGGATTATTTTCATTCTCAGCATTAGCAGCAGCAAACATCACCTATGCGCGAGGGGAGTATTGCACATTTAAGAAGAAGGGAGGAGAGGACCAGTACCCCCTATATAGGATTATTTTCATTTTCAGCATTAGCAGCAGCAAACATCACCTAAGTGCGAGGGGAGTAATGCACATTTAGGGCGCAGGGACTCCAAGGGACATGTCAAGGAACTAAAAGGTACGCCGAGGGACGCCAAAGGGACCCCCGAGGGGCTCCAAGGAACGACGAGTGGCACCATTCTGTTACTACACGCAGCAAAAACAGGAACCCGCTTTGCGCAGAATCAAATCTTGATTCATCACTGAGGAAGGAGAGAGCCGGCAGTTCGTTGCCCAAGCAAGGAGCCTGCCGACGCATCACCCCATTCACCACTCACACGCCATGACGTTAGCTAAAGCCCAGAACCACCAAACGAAACGCAAGGGTCGGCCAGCGAAATGACTAGACGACAATGCGGGAACATCGAGTGGAACAAAGCCCGCGCCGCTGGGCGTGGTAAAAATCGAAAGCAACCCTCAACCGACATAGCAGGCCATTTGGGAAGGTGTCCCGAAGACATCTACGACCAAACCAGGCATAAGAAGGGACAGGAAGGAACACCGAAGGGACACCGATGGGCTCAAAGGGACACCGAGGGACTCTAAGGGACGCTGGGGGGGTGGGCTGCCCAAGCCCGGGGACATCGCCTTCCTATCGAGAGGACCACTACCCCCCTATATAGGATTATTTTCATTTTCAGCATCTGCAGCAGCAAACATCACCTATGTACGTGGGGAGTACTGCACAT
>JAZGTL010000080.1:37500-38999 GCA_037349345.1 Oemleria cerasiformis | reverse complement strand
CTACATCTGAACTGAATTCTTTCTGGTTAAAGAATCTCTTTCTAGTTGCTCGGGAACAATTAGGAGATTCTCTAGAAGAAATACGGGGTTCTGCTTCTGGCGGCAACATGCTATGGGGTGGTGGTCCCGCTTATGGGGTCAAATCAATACGTTCTAAGAAGAAATATTTTAATATAAATCTCATCGATATCATCGATTTCGTAAGTATCATACCAAATCCCATCAATCGAATCGCTTTTTCGAGAAATACGAGACATCTAAGCCATACAAGTAAAGAGATCTATTCATTGATAAGAAAAAGAAAAAACGTGAACGGTGATTGGATTGATGATAAAATAGAATCCTGGGTCTCGAACAGTGATTCGATTGATGATAAAGAAAGAGAATTCTTGGTTCAGTTCTCCACCTTAACGTTAACGACAGAAAAAAGGATTGATCAAATTCTATTGAGTCTGACTCATAGTGATCATTTATCAAAGAATGACTCTGGTTATCAAATGATTGAACAACCGGGAGCAATTTACTTACGATACTTAGTTGACATTCATAAAAAGTATCTAATGAATTATGAGTTCAATACATCCTGTTTAGCAGAAAGACGGATATTCCTTGCTCATTATCAGACAATCGCTTATTCACAAACCTCCTGTGGGGCTAATAGTTTTCATTTCCCATCTCATGGAAAACCCTTTTCGCTCCGCTTAGCCCTATCCCTCTCTAGGGGTATTTTAGTGATAGGTTCTATAGGAACTGGACGATCCTATTTGGTCAAATACCTAGCGACAAACTCCTATGTTCCTTTCATTACAGTATTTCTGAACAAGTTCCTGGCTAACAAGCCCAAGGGTTTTCTTGTTGATGATAGTGACGATATTGATTATAGCGACGATATTGATGATAGTGACTTTGATACGGAGCTGGAGTTTCTAACTATGATGAATGCGCTAGCTATGGATATGATGCCGGAAATAGACCGATTTTATATCACCCTTCAATTCGAATTAGCAAAAGCAATGTCTCCTTGCATAATATGGATTCCAAAAATTCATGATCTGGATGTGAATGAGTCGAATTACTTATCCCTCGGTCTATTAGTGAACTATCTCTCCAGGGATTGTGAAAGATGTTCCACTAGAAATATTCTTGTTATTGCTTCGACTCATATTCCCCAAAAAGTGGATCCCGCTCTAATAGCTCCGAATAAATTAAATACATGCATTAAGATACGAAGGCTTCTTATTCCACAACAACGAAAGCACTTTTTCACTCTTTCATATACTAGGGGATTTCACTTGGAAAAGAAAATGTTCCATACTAATGGATTCGGGTCCATAACCATGGGTTCCAATGTACGAGATCTTGTAGCACTTACCAATGAGGCCCTATCGATTAGTATTACACAGAAGAAATCAATTATAGACACTAATATAATTAGATCCGCTCTTCATAGACAAACTTGGGATTTGCGATCCCAAGTAAGATCGGTTCAGGATCATGGG
>JAZGTL010000080.1:0-17500 GCA_037349345.1 Oemleria cerasiformis | reverse complement strand
AACTAAGTTATTGAATATTTCAAACAAATCCCGAAATTCAAAACTACCAGTTATCCAATAAAAACCCAAAATTCCTAATAATAAACCAAAATCCCCGACACGATTAGTTACAAACGCTTTTTGACAAGCATTTGCCGCGCTAGGTCGTGTGAACCAAAAACCTATTAATAGATAAGAACACATTCCAACCAATTCCCAAAAAATATAAATTTGTATCAAATTCGAACTAGTAACTAATCCCAACATTGAGGTATTGGAAAAACTCATATAAGCAAAAAATCTCAAATATCCCTGATCATGAGACATATAATTGTCACTATAAATAAGAACCATAATTCCAACAGTAGTGATTAATATTAACATAATAGAAGTAAGTGGATCAACCAAGCAGCCAAATTCTAAAGAAAAATCATTATTGATGGTCCAAGACCATACGTATTGATAGACAGAATTATTATTTATTTGCTGAATAAAAAAATGGGTTGAAAAAACCATAACTATACTTAACAATAAAACACTAGGAAAAGCCCATATACGGCGAAGATTTTTTGTTGCCGTTGGAAAAAGTAGAAGTCCTGCTCCAATTAACATAGGGACTGGAAGTGGAATGAAAGGTATAATCCATGAATATTGATATGTATATTCCATAAAAAAAAAATTATCTTAATTAATTGTTTCTGATTCATCGGTTCTTATTTATTTTGAAAGGGGTCAGTTAATAAAAAAAAATTAAGATATATAAAATAAAACTTAAATAGAATTTTCTAGTCTTAATTATTCTGAATCTTTCCAAACTACTTCAAATATTTAAAATCAAGAGGTTATAATTGGTCAAATGATATGAACAATTCAATATTAACAGCTTTAAGTAAAATTTTATGAAAATCTAAAAAATAAAAATTATTGTAGTACGTAAAGAATGCAAATTTTTATTTTTTATATCTATAAGAGCAAAGAT
Organism: Oemleria cerasiformis; assembly: GCA_037349345.1. Classification (NCBI taxonomy): domain Eukaryota; kingdom Viridiplantae; phylum Streptophyta; class Magnoliopsida; order Rosales; family Rosaceae; genus Oemleria; species Oemleria cerasiformis. The sequence goes on along the minus strand of JAZGTL010000080.1, from coordinate 16,542 downwards.
AAAAAGATAAAAAATTACACCAAAAACAGTATTTAATATGAATCATAAAGCCCGTAACTTGACCCATAAAAAATTTTTTATGTAATGCGATTGTTCAGAATCATTAACCAATTAGTTTTGTAACTAATTGATTGTCTTCCATTACAATAAAAGTTATTTGTAGGAAATGCTATGGTATCCAACACTTTATTTTACGTAAAATAAAAAAAAGGGCAAATAAAATGCCTTTATAAAAAAATAAAATATATATATAAAATAAAATTATGTATTAAAATTATATATTATGTATGTTGTATCCTTTAACAGATTCAGATTATAGTCTCATTCGAATTTTAGGATTAAAATTGGGTGTACTTTTTCTTAGATTTTGAACAATTTAAATAATTAATTAATAATATATTAATTAATAATATAATAAAAAATAATTAATTAATAATATAATAAAAAAAAATTATTAAAGGTTTTAGGTTTTTTTTAATTAAGCGAGATGGGTTGGATTATTAAGCCTTTTCGTAATAGAAATAAAACGAAATGCACATTCTTTTTTGTTTGTATTGTATTTTTTTATCAACTTCAATCTATTCTAGTTGGTATAGTGGATCTTATTGTTCTTGGTAATATTTTATGCGATTTTTACACATCCCCCTTTTTTTATGAAGGGAGTATTATTTAGAGAATAAATAGGTAGATAATAGTAAAGAACAATTGATTTTGAATAATAGATGTCTTTCACATCCAACCGAAGAACTTATTATAATTTTTTAATGGCAGTTCCAAAAAAACGCACCTCTATTTCAAAAAAAAAGATTCGTAAAAATATTTGGAAAAGGAAAGGATATTGGGCAGCATTAAAAGCTTTTTCGTTAGCAAAATCTCTTTCTACCGGGAGTTCAAAAAGTTTTTTTTGTGTAACAAATAAATAATCAAACAATACAATAACTAATACGAAAAGGTCTCATTAGAAAATGAGAAAGGTAATATAATTTTATTTATAATTTAGTTATATATTTTATTTATAATTTAGTTATATTTATAAGTAATAAAAATTATAATTAATATTAACATCATAATAGTAAAATAATAATAGTAAAATAAAATAAATTAATATAATTTATAATAAAAAATAATAATAATATAAATAAAATAATATATATAAAATAAAATAATATATATATTAATTATATTAATTATATTAATTATTGTAATTTATATATATAAATTACAATATAAGAAATAGAAATCATAAACATAAATAAATAAATAAAAAAGAATCCGTTTCATAATGTTTTAATTTAAACAAATATTAAATTTAATTTGTTTTACTTTTCATTTGAAGACGTCTTTTTTCTTTCGTTTCTGATATCGACAAGAATTCCGCTGTCTACGGAATTCTAAAAATGACAGGTACTTTTTGTTTGAAAAGGGGATAGACGCACGCGCAAGATTTTACCTTTCGTTTTAGCATGTTTTATCATTTTCAGGATGGGGATTCTCACTTTCCCCATCGACTTGACTCAATAATTAAAATAAATTTATTTTTTAGTTATATTTTATATATTATTTATTACAAAGAAGAGGTCGTTGAAACTAAACTAATTGGTTAAGTTTAAAATGCGTTTTATAATCTTCTAAACCATAATTTTTATAAATTATTATGACTATATAAACTCCTTGAACCCAATTTAATTTTTAATTAATAAAAGCCCCCTTTGTTTGCATCTTTAGTTTAGGTAGTTATATAACGAATGTACCCATTCTGAGTGATCTATTTGAGATCCTATGTTTCGATTGGAAGATCGATCAAGATACGATATATTATTATAGATTATATTAGAATTAGATTATATATTGAATTTAAAAATTTATACAGTTTTTTTTGAAGTACGGTACAATTTCGATAGAAATCGAAATTCTTTTTGTATGATCACTACGCTCGTCTTAATAGCTAACTAAATCGGTTTGCTAAATCTTAACGCAAAATCTCTCCACAACAAAAAAACCTAACGCTTAATAGAAAACTAACTATGCAAATATTTGCATAAATCTCTTAAGTGTATCGCTGAAATTGTGTTATATATTATATAAAATATAAAATTTTTTATATTTTAGATTAATAAAAAAAAATGCTAAAAGAAACGAATCATTAAAAAATGCAAAAGAGACAGAACATTTTTTTTAGTTCTATCCATGGATTGCAATAAAAATTATCTAGTTACAACCGTTACGTTTTAGGAGAGCATAAAAGAATAACCTACGAAAAAACACATTATTAGTTCAGTTAAATAAAATTGACATCCTAAAAAAATAAGTAAAAAGATAATAAGAATAATAAATTTTATTAATTAAAACGTTTAAATCACTAATTTTTAAACAAGTTTTTATTCATCAATTTAAAAGGTTTCCTAAAAAAATATTGCATTGAATTAACTCCTTCAATCTCGACGATTGAATAAAAATGGGTTATTATTATTTCGAATAAGCCGCTATGGTGAAATCGGTAGACACGCTGCTCTTAGGAAGCAGTGCTAGAGCATCTCGGTTCGAGTCCGAGTGGCGGCATGGCATCTTCTAAAAGAGTTAGTCCTATAATGAATTCCCATTTCAATTCCTATAATTGATAATTGAGGGGCCCCCTCTTTAATAATTTTTATGATATTTTCAACTTTAGAGCATATATTAACTCATATATCCTTTTCGATCGTTTCAATTGTAATTACAATTCATTTGATAACTTTAGTAGTCGATGAGATCGTAGGACTAGAGGATTCGTCAGAAAAGGGTATGATAGCTGCCTTTTTCTCCATAACAGGATTATTAGTTACTCGTTGGATGTATTTTGGGCATTTACCATTAAGCGATTTATATGAATCATTAATTTTTCTTTCGTGGAGTTTTTCCATTATTCATATGATTCCGTATTTTAAAAAACATAAAAAGCATTTTAGCGCAATAACCGCGCCAAGTGCTATTTTTACTCAAGGTTTTGCTACTTCAGGTCTTTTAACTGAAATGCATCAATCTACAATATTAGTACCCGCTCTACAATCCCATTGGTTAATGATGCACGTAAGTATGATGGTATTGAGCTATGCAGCTCTTTTGTGTGGATCATTATTATCACTCGCTCTTCTAGTTATTACATTTAGAAAATTAATAAGGATTTTGAGTAAAAGCAATAATTTAGTAACTGAGTCGTTTTACTTTGGTGAGATTCAATACGTGAACGAAAGAAACAATGTCTTACGAAACACTTATTTTATTTCGTCTCAAAATTATTACAGGTATCAATTGATTCAACAATTGGATCGTTGGAGTTATCGTATTATTAGTCTGGGGTTCGTCCTTTTAACCATAGGTATTCTTTCGGGAGCGGTGTGGGCTAATGAAGCATGGGGATCGTATTGGAATTGGGATCCAAAGGAGACTTGGGCATTTATTACTTGGACCGTATTCGCTATTTATTTACATATTAGAACAAATAAAATTTTGGAAAGTGTCAATTCTGCAATTGTGGCCTCAATAGGCTTTCTTATAATTTGGATATGCTATTTTGGGGTTAATCTATTAGGAATAGGGTTGCATAGTTATGGTTCATTTACATTAACATCTAATTGAATTGAATTAACTTGACGAATAGAAACATAGGACGGCATACGTGTATATATAAGAAAACTTCATGTAAACCATCAAGAACCATTTGAATCATTCCATTTCGATTACTTGATTCAAATGGTTCTCACAAAAGCCAAATATATCTGGTTATAATATAATTCCAATTTTTTTTTTTATTTAACTTAAGAGAATAAAAAAGACTTCTTTTTTTATTGTACAATGAACTATTTTAAAAATCATGGGATTTCTGTTTCATTTTTTGGTTTACTCACGAAAACTATCTATAAAAATAATTGGATATAATAGCTTCAACCTTGTCAACTGATAATGAGAAAACAAAATCGGGATAAACACCAATACCTATTATAGGTAAAAGAATAGAGATCGAAACAAATAATTCGCGCGGTCCGGAATCAAAAAAATAAAATTTTTGGGCATTAAAAAGCTTGTATCCATAGAACATCTGGCGTAACATAGATAATGAATAAATAGGAGTTAATATCATTCCAATTGCCATTACAAAAGTAATTAATATTTTTGTCATTAAAAGATATTTTTGGCTAGTAAGCATTCCAAAAAAAACTATCAATTCGGCAACAAAACCGCTCATGCCCGGTAATGCAAGAGAAGCCATTGATAAGATACTGAAAGTCGTGAATATTTTTGGAATTGCGATAGCCATTCCGCCCATTTCGTCGAGATAAACAAGACGTATTCTATCATAACTCGTTCCGGCCAAGAAAAAAAGAGCAGCGCCAATAAATCCGTGAGAGATTATTTGTAAAATGGCTCCGTTCAGTCCTGTATCGCTTATAGAACCAATTCCTATAATTATGAAACCCATATGAGATACAGAGGAATAGGCTATTCTTTTTTTTAAATTACGCTGACCAAGAGATGTTGAAGCTGCATAGATTATTTGAATTGTGCCTACTATAATCAACCAGGGAGAAAATATAGAATGGGCGTGGGGTAATAATTCCATATTGATCCGAACCAATCCATATGCTCCCATTTTTAATAAGATTCCGGCTAAAAGCATACAAGTACTGTAATGTGCCTCTCCATGGGTGTCTGGTAACCATGTATGTAAGGGTATGATCGGTGATTTGACAGCAAAAGCAATAAGAAATCCAATATAGAATATTATTTCCAGTGCTACAGGATACGATTGATTCGCTGATGTTTCAAAATTTAATGTTGGTTCATTGGAACCATATAAACCAATACCCAGAATTCCTATTAATAAAAAAACGGAACCTCCTGCAGTGTACAAAATAAATTTTGTAGCTGAATACAAACGTTTCTTTCCCCCCCACATGGATAGAAGTAGATAAACTGGAATTAATTCTAACTCCCACATGATGAAAAAAAGTAAAAGGTCGCGAGACGAAAATGGTCCTATTTGACCGCTATACATTGCTAACATCAGGAAATGAAATAGCCGGGAATCCCGAGTAACCGGCCAAGCTGCTAAAGTAGCTAAGGTTGTGATAAATCCTGTCAGTAAAATAGGTCCTATAGAAATTCCATCTATTCCCAACCTCCAGTAAAAATCAAAAAAATCGATCCATTTATAATCCTCTGTCAGTTGCATTAATGGATCATCCAATTGGAAACGATAACAGAATGCATAGGTTGTTAGAAGGAGTTCCACTATACATATACATATAGTATACCACCGAATTACCTTATTCCCTCGATGAGGGAGAAAGAAAATTAAGGAACCCGCGAATATTGGAAAAACTACAACTAGCGTTAACCAAGGAAAATCATTCATGGTAAAAACAAGATAAACTTGGACCAGAAAAACCCGTGCTCAAAATAAAAATTTTTTGAGCGCGGGTTTTTGTCGGTAAAGGTAAAAAAAAATGTATTCCAGTAGGGTTTTCTGGAACGTATTAATAAGCTAGACCCATACTTCGAGTTGTTTCATGCCATAAATACACTCGAACACTCAAGAAATCCGTGGGACAGGCGGATTCACATCTCTTACAACCGACACAGTCCTCTGTTCTTGGAGCGGAAGCGATTTGCTTAGCTTTACATCCGTCCCAAGGTATCATTTCTAATACATCCGTTGGGCAGGCTCGCACACATTGAGTACACCCTATACACGTATCATAAATCTTTACTGAATGTGACATTGGAGCTATAAATTTTTGAATGTCCGAAATTTTCGATCTAGTAAACTTGTAAATGAATCATATATTTATACACTAGATGAATCAATAATTTATCAGAATTTTTCTAATCAACCCACTTCTGTATTGACCCATACAATAGAGCCAAAATACTTTGATTTCCTACTTTTTCGAAAACACGTATTATACGTAATGTATATGTATGGTCATAGTAATTTGAATTTATGAATATTATACTTTATATGATTAATACTACTTATTCAACAAATTCGATTGATTGATACGAGTTGATTTTCTGTTACGATAAATTGACGAAACAATAGCCGGGCCAATAGCTGCTTCAGCGGCTGCGATAGCTATAACAAAAATTGAGAAAATATTTCCTTTTAATTGGCGACTATCAAAAAAATCAGAAAATGTTACGAAATTTATATTAACCGCATTCAGTATAAGTTCAAGACACATAAGGGCTCTAACCATATTTCGGCTCGTGATCAATCCATAGATACCGATAGAAAATAAGTAGGCACTCAAAACAAGTACATGTTCGAGCATCATTGAACAACTCCTTATCAATTTAGATTCATTTCAATATGAACTGAACAACAATTCAACAGATTCAATTGACTAGAATAAAAAAAAGTACGGAACAAAAGAATATATTGTATTGGTAATAGAATAAATATCTTGAATAAAAATTTTATATTTTAAGCATAAACAAGCTGTAATTGAAGAGAAATAAATGGAATAAAACAGAACAGAGTTTAATGTGGATTGCTGTTGCTAATTATATAGATTTATTACTGGCGCGCCACAGAAATTGCACCTATCAAAGCGGCTAAAAGAATTATCGAAACGAATTCAAATGGAAGAAAAAAATCAGTTGATAAATGAATTCCAATTTGTTGACTATTACTTATCAAATCTTGCTCTATAATCTGGTTTGATCTTGTAGTCCAAATAATCCCGTACCATGACGTATCTGTAATAGTAATCATCAGTAAAACAAAAATACTTGTACAAATTGGCAAAGTAACCCCATCCCCAATGGTCCAAAGATTCAAATCTTTGTAATATTCTGACCCATTCATGAACATCACAGCAAATACGATTAAAACATTTATAGCTCCCACGTAAATAAGGAGTTGTGCAGCAGCTACAAAATAGGAGTTTAATATAATATAGAATAAGGATATACAAACAAGAACCAGTCCCAACGAAAAAGCAGAATAAATGGGGTTGGTAAATAATACCACTCCTATACCTCCTAGTATAAGAACCGATCCCAGAAAGACTAAAAGAAAATCATGTATTGGTCCGGGCAAATCCATTATATGTAAAATAAGAGATAAATAAATCAAAATGTTTTTCATGACCTTATTGAGACCCGACCAAAAATCTTTTTTATGATTTTTGAGCAATTCCTAATTAAATCCTAAGGGATGTGAATAAATGTAAGTACAATTATTGGACAAATTTTATTCTTTATCTGAAAGAGTGGTTCTAATTCGAAACTATATATTAAAAAAAAAAAATTACAGATATATTAATTAATGGATTTTAAATACAAATTAAGGCGTGATTCTTACCAACCAACCAATAGTTGGGATTTGTAGTTATTGACCAAACAAAACGAAAGAAACCCTATTCCTTTCCTTTAGATTAGATCAAAACTGAAAAGTATTAGTAAAGTAATTATAAATTATTCTTTAATCAAGAGATTTCTTTATTTTTTTTTGAGTCAAATTAAAAATTGTTCTAATTGTATAATCGTCAATTACTGACATTGGTAAACGACCCAAAGCAATTTGATTATAATTCAATTCGTGTCGATCATAAGTAGAAAGTTCATATTCTTCAGTCATTGATAAACAATTTGTTGGACAATACTCAACGCAATTACCACAAAATATACAGACTCCGAAATCAATGCTGTAATTAAGCAACCGTTTCTTGCGAATATGAGTTTCCAATTTCCAATCAACAACGGGTAGATCTATAGGACATACACGAACACATACTTCACAAGCAATACATTTATCAAATTCAAAATGGATTCGACCGCGGAAACGCTCCGCGGTGATTAATTTTTCATAAGGGTATTGAATAGTTACGGGTAAACGATTTGCGTGGGATAAAGTAATCATGAAACTTTGACCAATGTACCTTGCAGCTCGTACTGTTTGTTGACCATAATTCATGAACCCAGTTACCATAGAGAACATATCGTTAATATATATATGAATAATTTTATGTTGGTTTATTTCTCTTGTTTGAGACAAATTGTGAATATAGAATGTTCCTTTACAGCGAAAAGAGTTGGGAAGAAGTTGTTAATAATAGATTACCGAGAGAAATAGGTAAAAGAAATTTCCATCCAAGATTCAATAGTTGGTCCATTCTTAGCCTCGGTAAAGTCCATCTTGTTGTGATAGGAATGAACAAGAACAAATAAGTTTTAGCTAATGTAATAAAGATACCAACTGTTGCTCCACAAACTCCACATGTTTTATTTATTTCAAAAAGATCAGAAATGTATATGTCCGGAATAGAGATATTCCACCCTCCCAAGTAAAGAACTGTTACAAATAATGAGGAAACTAATAGGTTTAGATAGGAAGCAACATAAAATAAACCAAATTTTATACCCGAGTATTCGGTTTGATAACCTGCTACTAATTCTTCTTCGGCTTCTGGTAAATCAAAAGGTAATCTCTCACATTCCGCTAGGGAAGAAATGATAAAAATGATAAACCCTACAGGCTGACGCCACAAATTCCATCCCCAAAAACCGTATTTTGATTGCGCCTCAACGATATCAATCGTACTTGAACTGTTAGATAATTATAGTCGGTGATACCATCACTGTTACCATCGCTATTACAGAACCGTACATGAGATTTTCACCTCATACGGCTCCTTGAAGGCCAGAAATAAATCTAAGGACCGCGTCAGTATTATTTTATCTTGATATGTTTGTAGGATGTATAAGGTAAAAAAAATCTATCGGACGGTCCCAAATTAGACCAATAGAATTCTGTCTGTTATAATAATTTTTATTATTTTAATTAAAAATAATAAATAAAAAAAAGTACTTCTGAATTGATCTCATCCTTTCTTTAATAATTTCAATAAAAATTTGAATTCTTTTTTTATTGAGTAATAACTTAATTGTTCAATAAAATACTTCTTGTAGAAATATCAATAACCCGTCGATTTCACTTACGAAAAATTATTCTATATTAATTCATGAATTATGACACAAATTATATATCTATTAACTATTAATATGTATATGGGAAAGAATAAAAAAGATATCTTTTTTATTCTTTTATTGGAGTTAGATTTCTTTCTCTTTTTTTTCGTTCCTATTCTTCTTTCTATTTCTGAGAAAAAGAGTGTTTACAAAATAAAAATAAAGTAAAGTATTATTTCGTTCCCAATAGTTATTTATTTAACCGGTGGATAGGAGTATACTCTGGATTGGAATCGTGTCGTGGGGAGTACTACCTGATCATTTCTACCAACTTAAAGCCCCAATTAGTATTCTTTGTTTGTATATTATGTAAAAATATCCTTTTGGAGAATTTACATAATCTCTATTACTAATCCGTTACATATCTTGGTGTTTCTACCCACCCACTCGTTTTTGCTCAACCCCCCGTTATGGTAATACATACAAACGATAGTGAAAACTCAATCACGGTTGATCTTTTGAGCCCGCTTCAAGTCAGGATGACTAATCAACCAATCTTGGGGGAAATAGTCTCTTCTGTTTATGTTTATTTCCGCTTAACTCTCCAATTCTTATACATAGAAAATGAGATTCAATCTTTTTACTGCGAATTTATATTTATATATAAGCTGTTTTTTTTCACTCATATAACTATTTTATTTAGTTCATCAATCCGAATAATGAATAAAAAAATGAAGATATCTACTTAATTCATTCCATTTACTTGAAAGAAAGGAATAGAGAAAAGTTTATGTCTATGTATCAACGAATCGCACGTAGAGATATTGATAACACACATAAAGTTAATGGTATTTCATAACTAATTGATTGAGCGGCAGCTCGTAGACCACCTAAAAAGGAATATTTATTATTTGACCCGTATCCTGACATAAGAAGTCCAATTGGAGCAATACTGGAAATGGCAATCCATAAAAAAACCCCGATGTTGAGATCCGCTAAAACAAGGTGATAGCCAAAAGGAACTACTGAATAGCTTACTAAAATTGATATAACTGCTATGGATGGCCCGATACTGAATAAACGAGTATCCCCCCTAGATGGAAGAAGATTTTCTTTGAAAAGTAGTTTTGCCCCATCTGCTAGAGCTTGAAGAACTCCCAAAGGGCCGGCGTATTCAGGTCCAATACGTTGTTGTATCCCTGCGGATATTTCTCTTTCTAACCATACAATTACCAACACACCTATTGTGATTCCCACTACAAGAGTCAAAATAGGAATAAGCACCCATATAATTCCATAAACCTCTTTTAAAAACTCGAATCTAGAAAAAGAATCAATGTCTTGTACTTCGGGTGTATCAATTATCATTTCAACGATCAACTTCTCCCATAATGATATCTATACTACCTAGTATTGTCATAATATCAGCCAATTTCATTCTTTTAACTAACTGAGGAAGAATTTGCAAATTGATAAAACCCGGCGGGCGAATTTTCCATCTCCAAGGAAAACCGCTCCGATCCCCTATCAGAAAAATTCCTAACTCTCCCTTTGGGGCTTCGACTCTCACATAAAGTTCTTGTTTCGGCAACTCAAATGTAGGAGAAGGCTTTTTACTAATAAATCGATATTCAAAATCATTCCATTCCAGATTCCTTTCTCTATCAAAGTATCGTATTTCTAAATTCTCATAAGGCCCCCCTGGAATTCCTTCCAGGGCCTGTTGAATAATTTTTATGGATTCTATCATTTCACCAATTCGGACTAGATAACGAGCTAATGAATCTCCTTCTTTTTGCCACTGTACTTCCCAATCAAATTCGTCGTAACACTCATAATGATCAACTTTACGAAGATCCCATTGTATTCCGGAAGCTCGCAGCATTGGTCCCGATAAACCCCAATTTATTACTTCCTCTCTACCAATAATGCCTACGCCCTCGACTCGTTCTAAAAAAATAGGATTTCGTGTAATAAGTTTTTGATATTCAGCAACTCTAGTTAAAAAATAATCGCAGAAATCCAAACATTTATCTATCCAACCATGAGGTAGATCAGCCGCTACTCCTCCGATACGAAAATAATTATGCATCATTCTCATACCGGTGGCAGCTTCGAATAGATCATATACTAACTCTCTTTCTCTGAAAATATAGAAAAAGGGGGTTTGTGCACCAATATCCGCCATAAAAGGACCTAGCCATAACAGATGAGAAGCTATACGACTCAACTCCAACATAATTATTCTGATATAGCTGGCTCTTTTAGGTACTTGAATATTTCCCAACTGTTCCGGTCCATTTACAGTTATTGCTTCTGTGAACATAGTAGCTAAATAATCCCAACGTGTTACATAAGGCAAGTATTGTATAATTGTTCGGTTTTCCGCAATTTTTTCCATCCCTCGGTGTAAATAACCCAATATTGGTTCACAGTCAATAACATCTTCACCATCTAGAGTAATGATGAGTCGAAGAACACCGTGCATTGATGGGTGGTGGGGGCCCATATTTACTATCATGAGGTCTTTTCTTGTAGCCGGTATATTCATAGGTTTTTCCTGGATTCATTCTTTCATGAATTGCTGAAAACGAAAAAGGTTCATTAAAATTCAAGATATAATAAATCAAATAATTAAAAATGACTCGTCAAATTAACGAGTTTTTGACTCCCGAATATCCAACCGATTAATTAATTCTTTATAACATATTCTATTTTTCTTTGACAAATAAGACAGTAGTCGTTGGCGTTTTCCCAAAATTTTACGTAAACCTCTCTGAGATAAATAGTCTTTTTTGTGTAATTCTAAATGTGAAGTAAGTCTTCGTATCCTATTGGTGAAACTAACTATTTGAAATTCCGCAGATTCCTCTGCTTTCTTCTTTTTCTTTTTCTTCTTGTGAAATAACTGAGATGAATGAATTTTTTACCATAAAATGAAATCTTCTCCCCCCCTCTTTTTATTTTAAGATATTTTTATTGATAGATATCTTTATTGATCAGTAATAATAATGCACTTCATTTTTATTTTGCATATACAATAATCTTAATTTCGTTATTAATTTATAATTTTTTTACTAAAATTTAATAAATCAATTCGATTTTTTTATTGGATGTGAAAGGATATACATAAAGGATGGTTGTTTTCTGCACTTACAAAAGATAAAAATTTAGACCTTAAAATAAGATGTTGATTCATTTCTAGATCTAATTGATATGTAATTGAATTAGTATCATGTATCAGAATGGAATGTAAGACAATGCATGTGTGCATCTCTTTGTCGTCATAGACCAGATATGGGATGGCAAATATAGGAAAAATTTACCTTTAATTCATTTTAAATCGCGGATACATATGTATCCTTACCATACTGAAACGACTGCCATTATTGCTATTAAACCAATAACGATTCATACAAGCTAAATCTTCTAATCGATAACTGGGCCATAGAAATAACTTTAATTTAATAAGTTTTTTTTGAGATTTTTTGCTTTTATACAAAATTTCACTGTTTACCCTATTCCCATTACAAAACGTTGCATTTCTATGCATATCATTTCTATTCTTCGAATTGAAACAAACTTGAATTCTCAATTCTCTACGACTTCTAGGCGATAAAATATTTTCCGGAACAAACAAATCATAATGATTTTTATCTCTATTTCCAGTCATCTTTTGATGTTTTGTAATGACTTCATCAGAATTCTTATCAACATGTTTTTTTTCTTCGTATCCTTGATTAATTTGGTGTTTACTTTTATGAACTAATGAAATACCGACGGTTTGATACATAATAAATTTTCCATCATTTTTTATAGATAGACGGATTGGTTCAATAATCAAAATTCCCCTTTTAATCAATTCTGTAAGAGTTAAATTTTTATGAATCATCAGAATATCCAGACTCATTTCGCCCCTTTGAATAGAGGATATAGTAATTTCTCTTGGATTTATCAGTCTAAGCAGGAGACAATATACTTTGATGTTGTTGATTATTTTTTTATTTAAAAAATCATCCCATCTTAATTGAAAATGAAAATACCTTTTTAGGAAGAAATCAAACTCCGCTTTTGTATTGATCTTGTATTGCTTTTTATTTCTATGTTTTTTCATGTCCGATCCCGTATAATCTTCTTCAGCATCTTTTTCTTGTTTTGAAAGAGCCAACTTAAGATCTGCTTGGCCTGCAGATTCTTTTTCCCCTTGATTTCGCTTTTCTAATTCAAGATATTTTTTTTCATTCGACGATATTGATATAAAAGGATCCCTTTTTTTATTTACATTGATGCTTTTGTTTTCACTAGCATTTTCATTATAATTTAAAAGTAATAATTTTATTGGTCTAACCCAAGGTTTAATTTTATACATATTATAAAGTATCACAAATTCGGGGAAGAACCAAAGTTCCAGGTTTGATATGGGATAACTTAGTATTTCTTCATTCATTCCCATCCAATCAAAAAAGCTTTTTTGATTGTATACGCGGATTTCTTGATCTTGTTGAATCGTGAGATAAAAAAGACTCTTCTTGTTGTTATTGATTTTATCAATTATTTGATACTTATTAACTCCAATCTTAGTATATTTATTACTGTCAGTATGAATATCGACCCAGGTCTGAATATCGACCTTCTTTTTAAGACAAAAGTGGATGATTCTCCAATCAAAATATTTTCTATCCGGATTTTTATCCATATCTCTAATATCATCTTCTATTAGATAATTATTGATAGGTATAATTTTCAGCATATTAAATTGTTTTTGTTTATGTGTGTTGTAATTATAAAAAGGATTTTGGTTTTTTTTTACTTGTAATGGTGATCCATAAATAGAAGAGTCCTTCTTATCTTTATAATTAATAAATTTATACGCTAAAAGATCATATCTATATTGTTTTTTAAAATTATCCCTTTGATTCAGTAATGAATATGTTTCAATTTTTTTTTTTTTTTCGTAGTGAATTAATGGATCTTTTTCATATAAATAACAGAATTTTTTTTTTTGAGCCGTACAGTGTTGATTGAATATATTTCTCCATTTTTGTGGTACTAATCTAGACCATTTAATCTGAGATATATCACATTGATATTGATAATTATTCCTCAACCAATTTGTACATTGATTCATTACAGAATTGTGAAGATTCTTATGCCTTAATTTGGACTGAAACAGTTCTTGTGTTACAAAAAAAAAAAAATTTATTTCATTTTTTAGAAAAGGAGATGCTTCGTTATATTGAAAGACAGATTTTAACTTATATAAGTATAAGGTTTGTGATAATTTGTAAAATACATATGCTTGTGAAAAGTAAGATAAGTCACAAAAAGTCTTTGAATTTTTGTTACTAATATTGGCATTATTAGAACGCGACTTTTTTATAGTCGAAATAAAGTGAATTAAACTTTGATTTGTTTTATCAATTCTTTCTCGATTTGCTTCATTATCGTTAATGTATTTATTAATACTTTTTTTTGTTGATTCAAGAAAAAGTTGTGTATTGATGCTAGGAATATTAATGATAGATAGAAAGATATCTATGTATATCTTTTCAATGAAAAATTGTATAAAATAATGTGATTTACGGATTAATCGAACATTTCTTCTTTTTAATATCTGCAAAATATTTGTTTGTGATTCCAATCTTTTATCATCATAACTTCTTTTGTTAGAACTAAAACGTCTATCTGCAGTTAAAAATCCTTTTTTCTTGTCTTTTTTTATTTTTTCTATTTGATTTATGATTGTGTTTGTTCTATCAGTCAGATCTTGCATTTTTTTTTCTGGTAATGAATAATTTGTCCAATCCTGAGATCTAATTTGAATGGACGATTCGTGAATCATTTGATTACCAATTATCAAATCGTTTTTAGTTTCACTCAATTCAATTTCTCTCAATCCAAATAATAGGATTGGGTTTATTTTTGAGAGTTCTTTTATTATTTCTTTTATAAAACGAATGCTTTTAATGACCCATTTTTTTGTTTCTTTTGAAATATTTCGAAACAATTTTGTTTGTTCTTTTAAAATTCTTAGAGTTATAAAACATTTTTTTTTTACTTTTTTCATTTTTTTTTTTAATTCTTTAAAAATAGGTTCAAAAAATGAAAGTTGTTTTTTGGGAGAACCGAAGGGTTGTTCAGCCTCCATTCCAAAAATTGTTAAAAAACAAAAATCATTTTTTTGATCTTTCTTTGGATAGTTATAGGGCGCTCGTAGTTTAGATCTATGCCAAGGTTTAAGACGAAAAGGAAATAGGATCTTGATCTGAATACCGTCTGTTAGCCAGTTTTTTGGAAATTCTTTTTCCGATAATTGAACGCCATTATAGGTACATTTAACATGCATTTCTCTATTCCAATCCTTTAAATCCTCAGACCATTCAGGAAATTGAAATAATAGTATACGGAGGATATTTTTAGCTACTATTAATGAAGGTAATATAATATATTTTCTAAGAATTGATTGGGTTACTAACAAAAAACCTCTTATTACTTGAGCAAGTAAAATACTATCCCAGGCTTCTGCTATTTGTATACGTACTTTTTCCTTTCTTTTTTCTTCTTCTTTTTTGTACTCTTCTTTTTTTTTCTCACTTTGTTTTGTCTTCTTCTCTGTATAATCCGAAATTGTGAATTCTGTGTTTTTCCACATCCAATTTTTAAAAATTATTTTCATCCTTTTGGAAATATCAAAAAAAAAAAAAAAAGATTTGTCTAGTCGGTCCAAAAAAAGGGGGGAATGCACATTTGCTTGAAATATTTTCCAAGTAACTGTTTTACGTCGTTGAGCGCGCATGGATCCTTTGATTATGTCCCGACGAAAATCCGGTTGTTGTGAATAACGTATCAAAGCCACTTCATCTGTTTGATCAGTATTATTAGTTTCTTGGCTATTAGTATAAGCATCAGTATTCCCTTGGTTATCCGTAAAAATTACTACACGTTTGGCTTTTCTTGAACGAATCTGATGCTCCTCTACTACACTTTCCTCGGTTTCTCCCTCCTGTTGTTCCAAATCATTGATTAATTTGTATGACTGTCCAGGAAGTTTTTTATTGATTTCTTTTATTCCAATAAATTTCTTTTTAATCAGTTTATCGTTGGGAAAAGTTCTAACTTTATGGAATAATAATTTTAAAATTTTGATTCGATCCTCGGAATCAATTATTACTTGGTCGTGTTCGGGAACTAAAATAAGTTTTTTTAAATTTAAACTTGATGTTGATTTTACAGCCAGTTTATTGATTAAATTCAATAAATAACCAATTTCTGTTGATAATGATTTTATATCAAATAGATTTTTTTTCTGTTCAAATTCTAAGTAATTAATAATAAGAAGAATGCCATGAATTTTATTTATCCAACGATTTTCTATGTAATTTTTTATAGAAGCTTCATTTATGATTGAAAGTGTAAACAACTTTTTGATTCGTCCGCGGTAAGGTCCATTCAAGAAAGGATCGTATATTTTTGGTAAGCATTCTTTTTTAGTTTTATCATTATACAATCGAGTTCTTTTTTCTAGTATATTCATAACAAGGGCTTCCTTATCTAGAGTTTTATCAAGAGCTTTTACTCTATTAAAAAAAC
>JAZGTL010000079.1:185000-187500 GCA_037349345.1 Oemleria cerasiformis | reverse complement strand
AGAGCCGGCAGTTCGTTGCCCAAGCAAGGAGCCTGCCGACGCATCACCCTATTCACCACTCACACGCCATGACGTTAGCTAAAGCCCAGAACCACAAAACGAACCGCAAGGGTCGGCCAGCGAAATGACTAGACGACAATGCGGGAACATCGAGTGGAACAAAGCCTGCGCCGCTGGGCGTGGCAACAACCGAAAGCAACCCTCAACCGACATAGCAGGCCATTTGGGAAGATGTCCCGAAGACAACTACGACCAAACTAGGCATAAAAAGGGACACGAAGGAACACCGAAGGGACACCGAGGAAGGAGAGAGCCGGCAGTTCGTTGCCCAAGCAAGGAGCCTGCCGACGCATCACCCTATTCACCACTCACACGCCATGACGTTAGCTAAAGCCCAGAACCACAAAACGAACCGCAAGGGTCGGCCAGCGAAATGACTAGACGACAATGCGGGAACATCGAGTGGAACAAAGCCTGCGCCGCTGGGCGTGGCAACAACCGAAAGCAACCCTCAACCGACATAGCAGGCCATTTGGGAAGGTGTCCCGAAGACATCTACGACCAAACTAGGCATAAGAAGGGACACCGAAGGGACACCGAGGAAGGAGAGAGCCGGCAGTTCGTTGCCCAAGCAAGGAGCCTACCGACGCATCACCCTATTCACCACTCACACGCCATGATGTTAGCTAAAGCCCAGAACCACAAAACGAACCGCAAGGGTCGGCCAGCGAAATGACTAGACGACAATGCGGGAACATCGAGTGGAACAAAGCCTGCGCCGCTGGGCGTGGCAACAACCGAAAGCAACCCTCAACCGACATAGCAGGCCATTTGGGAAGGTGTCCCGAAGACATCTACGACCAAACTAGGCATAAGAAGGGACACCGAAGGGACACCGAGGAAGGAGAGACACCGAAGGGACACCGATGGGCTCAAAGGGACACCGAGGGACTCGAAGGGACACGGAGGGTGGGCTGCCCATGCCCGGGAACATCGCCTTCCTATCGAGAGAACCACTACCCCCCTATATAGGATTATTTTCATTTTCAGCATTTGCAGCAGCAAACATCACCTATGTGCGTGGGGAGTAATGGTCATTTAGGAAGCAAGGAGGAGAGTACTACTACCCCCCTATATAGGATTATTTTCATTTTCAGCATTTGCAGCAGCAAACATCACCTATGTGCGTGGGGAGTAATGGACATTTAGGAAGCAAGGAGGAGAGGACCACTACCCCCCTATATAGGATTATTTTCATTTTCAGCATTAGCAGCAGCAAACATCACCTATGTGCGAGGGGAGTAATGGGCATTTAGCAAGCAGGGACTCCATGGGACTCGAACTATGGACCAGGAGAGGGAGTTTGGAAGATGCCGCGTAGCCAACTATGACAAAACATGTCTCAGCTTGGTCGAAGGGGCTGAGAGGGACTCGAATGGACACCGAGGGACGCCGAGGGACTCGAAGGGACTCAAAGGGACTCGAAGGGACTCAAAGGGACTCAAAGGGACGATTAGGGACGTTTAGGGACGCGCGACGCGCGACGCGCGGTGGCTAAAGCCCACGGATCACCAACTTCCTGACGGGAGGACCACTACCCCCCTATATAGGATTATTTTCATTTTCAGCATTAGCAGCAGCAAACATGGCCTATGTGCGAGGGGAGTACTGCACATTTTGGAAGCAGGGAGGAGAGAACCCCTTCCCCCCTATATAGGATTATTTTCATTCTCAGCATTAGCAGCAGCAAACATCACCTATGCGCGAGGGGAGTATTGCACATTTAAGAAGAAGGGAGGAGAAGAGCAGTACCCCCTATATAGGATTAATTTCATTTTCAGCATTAGCAGCAGCAAACATCACCTATGTGCGAGGGGAGTACTGCACATTTTGGAAGCAGGGAGGAGAGAACCCCTTCCCCCCTATATAGGATTATTTTCATTCTCAGCATTAGCAGCAGCAAACATCACCTATGCGCGAGGGGAGTATTGCACATTTAAGAAGAAGGGAGGAGAGGAGCAGTACCCCCCTATATAGGATTATTTTCATTTTCAGCATTAGCAGCAGCAAACATGGCCTATGTGCGAGGGGAGTACTGCACATTTTGGAAGCAGGGAGGAGAGAACCCCTTCCCCCCTATATAGGATTATTTTCATTCTCAGCATTAGCAGCAGCAAACATCACCTATGCGCGAGGGGAGTATTGCACATTTAAGAAGAAGGGAGGAGAGGACCAGTACCCCCTATATAGGATTATTTTCATTTTCAGCATTAGCAGCAGCAAACATCACCTAAGTGCGAGGGGAGTAATGCACATTTAGGGCGCAGGGACTCCAAGGGACATGTCAAGGAACTAAAAGGTACGCCGAGGGACGCCAAAGGGACCCCCGAGGGGCTCCAAGGAACGACGAGTGGCACCATTCTGTTACTACACGCAGCAAAAACAGGAACCCGCTTTGCGCAGAATCAAATCTTGATTCATCACTGAGGAAGGAGAGAGC
>JAZGTL010000079.1:142500-145000 GCA_037349345.1 Oemleria cerasiformis | reverse complement strand
GCCTGCCGACGCATCACCCTATTCACCACTCACACGCCATGACGTTAGCTAAAGCCCAGAACCACAAAACGAACCGCAAGGGTCGGCCAGCGAAATGACTAGACGACAATGCGGGAACATCGAGTGGAACAAAGCCTGCGCCGCTGGGCGTGGCAACAACCGAAAGCAACCCTCAACCGACATAGCAGGCCATTTGGGAAGATGTCCCGAAGACAACTACGACCAAACTAGGCATAAAAAGGGACACGAAGGAACACCGAAGGGACACCGAGGAAGGAGAGAGCCGGCAGTTCGTTGCCCAAGCAAGGAGCCTGCCGACGCATCACCCTATTCACCACTCACACGCCATGACGTTAGCTAAAGCCCAGAACCACAAAACGAACCGCAAGGGTCGGCCAGCGAAATGACTAGACGACAATGCGGGAACATCGAGTGGAACAAAGCCTGCGCCGCTGGGCGTGGCAACAACCGAAAGCAACCCTCAACCGACATAGCAGGCCATTTGGGAAGGTGTCCCGAAGACATCTACGACCAAACTAGGCATAAGAAGGGACACCGAAGGGACACCGAGGAAGGAGAGAGCCGGCAGTTCGTTGCCCAAGCAAGGAGCCTACCGACGCATCACCCTATTCACCACTCACACGCCATGACGTTAGCTAAAGCCCAGAACCACAAAACGAACCGCAAGGGTCGGCCAGCGAAATGACTAGACGACAATGCGGGAACATCGAGTGGAACAAAGCCTGCGCCGCTGGGCGTGGCAACAACCGAAAGCAACCCTCAACCGACATAGCAGGCCATTTGGGAAGGTGTCCCGAAGACATCTACGACCAAACTAGGCATAAGAAGGGACACCGAAGGGACACCGAGGAAGGAGAGACACCGAAGGGACACCGATGGGCTCAAAGGGACACCGAGGGACTCGAAGGGACACGGAGGGTGGGCTGCCCATGCCCGGGAACATCGCCTTCCTATCGAGAGAACCACTACCCCCCTATATAGGATTATTTTCATTTTCAGCATTTGCAGCAGCAAACATCACCTATGTGCGTGGGGAGTAATGGTCATTTAGGAAGCAAGGAGGAGAGTACTACTACCCCCCTATATAGGATTATTTTCATTTTCAGCATTTGCAGCAGCAAACATCACCTATGTGCGTGGGGAGTAATGGACATTTAGGAAGCAAGGAGGAGAGGACCACTACCCCCCTATATAGGATTATTTTCATTTTCAGCATTAGCAGCAGCAAACATCACCTATGTGCGAGGGGAGTAATGGGCATTTAGCAAGCAGGGACTCCATGGGACTCGAACTATGGACCAGGAGAGGGAGTTTGGAAGATGCCGCGTAGCCAACTATGACAAAACATGTCTCAGCTTGGTCGAAGGGGCTGAGAGGGACTCGAATGGACACCGAGGGACGCCGAGGGACTCGAAGGGACTCAAAGGGACTCGAAGGGACTCAAAGGGACGATTAGGGACGTTTAGGGACGCGCGACGCGCGACGCGCGGTGGCTAAAGCCCACGGATCACCAACTTCCTGACGGGAGGACCACTACCCCCCTATATAGGATTATTTTCATTTTCAGCATTAGCAGCAGCAAACATGGCCTATGTGCGAGGGGAGTACTGCACATTTTGGAAGCAGGGAGGAGAGAACCCCTTCCCCCCTATATAGGATTATTTTCATTCTCAGCATTAGCAGCAGCAAACATCACCTATGCGCGAGGGGAGTATTGCACATTTAAGAAGAAGGGAGGAGAAGAGCAGTACCCCCTATATAGGATTAATTTCATTTTCAGCATTAGCAGCAGCAAACATCACCTATGTGCGAGGGGAGTACTGCACATTTTGGAAGCAGGGAGGAGAGAACCCCTTCCCCCCTATATAGGATTATTTTCATTCTCAGCATTAGCAGCAGCAAACATCACCTATGCGCGAGGGGAGTATTGCACATTTAAGAAGAAGGGAGGAGAGGAGCAGTACCCCCCTATATAGGATTATTTTCATTTTCAGCATTAGCAGCAGCAAACATGGCCTATGTGCGAGGGGAGTACTGCACATTTTGGAAGCAGGGAGGAGAGAACCCCTTCCCCCCTATATAGGATTATTTTCATTCTCAGCATTAGCAGCAGCAAACATCACCTATGCGCGAGGGGAGTATTGCACATTTAAGAAGAAGGGAGGAGAGGACCAGTACCCCCTATATAGGATTATTTTCATTTTCAGCATTAGCAGCAGCAAACATCACCTAAGTGCGAGGGGAGTAATGCACATTTAGGGCGCAGGGACTCCAAGGGACATGTCAAGGAACTAAAAGGTACGCCGAGGGACGCCAAAGGGACCCCCGAGGGGCTCCAAGGAACGACGAGTGGCACCATTCTGTTACTACACGCAGCAAAAACAGGAACCCGCTTTGCGCAGAATCAAATCTTGATTCATCACTGAGGAAGGAGAGAGCCGGCAGTTCGTTGCCCAAGCAAGGAGCCTGCCGACGCATC
>JAZGTL010000079.1:110000-112500 GCA_037349345.1 Oemleria cerasiformis | reverse complement strand
ATCGAGTGGAACAAAGCCTGCGCCGCTGGGCGTGGCAACAACCGAAAGCAACCCTCAACCGACATAGCAGGCCATTTGGGAAGGTGTCCCGAAGACATCTACGACCAAACTAGGCATAAGAAGGGACACCGAAGGGACACCGAGGAAGGAGAGAGCCGGCAGTTCGTTGCCCAAGCAAGGAGCCTACCGACGCATCACCCTATTCACCACTCACACGCCATGACGTTAGCTAAAGCCCAGAACCACAAAACGAACCGCAAGGGTCGGCCAGCGAAATGACTAGACGACAATGCGGGAACATCGAGTGGAACAAAGCCTGCGCCGCTGGGCGTGGCAACAACCGAAAGCAACCCTCAACCGACATAGCAGGCCATTTGGGAAGGTGTCCCGAAGACATCTACGACCAAACTAGGCATAAGAAGGGACACCGAAGGGACACCGAGGAAGGAGAGACACCGAAGGGACACCGATGGGCTCAAAGGGACACCGAGGGACTCGAAGGGACACGGAGGGTGGGCTGCCCATGCCCGGGAACATCGCCTTCCTATCGAGAGAACCACTACCCCCCTATATAGGATTATTTTCATTTTCAGCATTTGCAGCAGCAAACATCACCTATGTGCGTGGGGAGTAATGGTCATTTAGGAAGCAAGGAGGAGAGTACTACTACCCCCCTATATAGGATTATTTTCATTTTCAGCATTTGCAGCAGCAAACATCACCTATGTGCGTGGGGAGTAATGGACATTTAGGAAGCAAGGAGGAGAGGACCACTACCCCCCTATATAGGATTATTTTCATTTTCAGCATTAGCAGCAGCAAACATCACCTATGTGCGAGGGGAGTAATGGGCATTTAGCAAGCAGGGACTCCATGGGACTCGAACTATGGACCAGGAGAGGGAGTTTGGAAGATGCCGCGTAGCCAACTATGACAAAACATGTCTCAGCTTGGTCGAAGGGGCTGAGAGGGACTCGAATGGACACCGAGGGACGCCGAGGGACTCGAAGGGACTCAAAGGGACTCGAAGGGACTCAAAGGGACTCGAAGGGACTCAAAGGGACGATTAGGGACGTTTAGGGACGCGCGACGCGCGACGCGCGGTGGCTAAAGCCCACGGATCACCAACTTCCTGACGGGAGGACCACTACCCCCCTATATAGGATTATTTTCATTTTCAGCATTAGCAGCAGCAAACATGGCCTATGTGCGAGGGGAGTACTGCACATTTTGGAAGCAGGGAGGAGAGAACCCCTTCCCCCCTATATAGGATTATTTTCATTCTCAGCATTAGCAGCAGCAAACATCACCTATGCGCGAGGGGAGTATTGCACATTTAAGAAGAAGGGAGGAGAAGAGCAGTACCCCCTATATAGGATTAATTTCATTTTCAGCATTAGCAGCAGCAAACATCACCTATGTGCGAGGGGAGTACTGCACATTTTGGAAGCAGGGAGGAGAGAACCCCTTCCCCCCTATATAGGATTATTTTCATTCTCAGCATTAGCAGCAGCAAACATCACCTATGCGCGAGGGGAGTATTGCACATTTAAGAAGAAGGGAGGAGAGGAGCAGTACCCCCCTATATAGGATTATTTTCATTTTCAGCATTAGCAGCAGCAAACATGGCCTATGTGCGAGGGGAGTACTGCACATTTTGGAAGCAGGGAGGAGAGAACCCCTTCCCCCCTATATAGGATTATTTTCATTCTCAGCATTAGCAGCAGCAAACATCACCTATGCGCGAGGGGAGTATTGCACATTTAAGAAGAAGGGAGGAGAGGACCAGTACCCCCTATATAGGATTATTTTCATTTTCAGCATTAGCAGCAGCAAACATCACCTAAGTGCGAGGGGAGTAATGCACATTTAGGGCGCAGGGACTCCAAGGGACATGTCAAGGAACTAAAAGGTACGCCGAGGGACGCCAAAGGGACCCCCGAGGGGCTCCAAGGAACGACGAGTGGCACCATTCTGTTACTACACGCAGCAAAAACAGGAACCCGCTTTGCGCAGAATCAAATCTTGATTCATCACTGAGGAAGGAGAGAGCCGGCAGTTCGTTGCCCAAGCAAGGAGCCTGCCGACGCATCACCCCATTCACCACTCACACGCCATGACGTTAGCTAAAGCCCAGAACCACCAAACGAAACGCAAGGGTCGGCCAGCGAAATGACTAGACGACAATGCGGGAACATCGAGTGGAACAAAGCCCGCGCCGCTGGGCGTGGTAAAAATCGAAAGCAACCCTCAACCGACATAGCAGGCCATTTGGGAAGGTGTCCCGAAGACATCTACGACCAAACCAGGCATAAGAAGGGACAGGAAGGAACACCGAAGGGACACCGATGGGCTCAAAGGGACACCGAGGGACTCTAAGGGACGCTGGGGGGGTGGGCTGCCCAAGCCCGGGGACATCGCCTTCCTATCGAGAGGACCACTACCCCCCTATATAGGATTATTTTCATTTTCAGCATCTGCAGCAGCAAACATCACCTAT
>JAZGTL010000079.1:75000-80000 GCA_037349345.1 Oemleria cerasiformis | reverse complement strand
ACTAGGCATAAGAAGGGACACCGAAGGGACACCGAGGAAGGAGAGACACCGAAGGGACACCGATGGGCTCAAAGGGACACCGAGGGACTCGAAGGGACACGGAGGGTGGGCTGCCCATGCCCGGGAACATCGCCTTCCTATCGAGAGAACCACTACCCCCCTATATAGGATTATTTTCATTTTCAGCATTTGCAGCAGCAAACATCACCTATGTGCGTGGGGAGTAATGGTCATTTAGGAAGCAAGGAGGAGAGTACTACTACCCCCCTATATAGGATTATTTTCATTTTCAGCATTTGCAGCAGCAAACATCACCTATGTGCGTGGGGAGTAATGGACATTTAGGAAGCAAGGAGGAGAGGACCACTACCCCCCTATATAGGATTATTTTCATTTTCAGCATTAGCAGCAGCAAACATCACCTATGTGCGAGGGGAGTAATGGGCATTTAGCAAGCAGGGACTCCATGGGACTCGAACTATGGACCAGGAGAGGGAGTTTGGAAGATGCCGCGTAGCCAACTATGACAAAACATGTCTCAGCTTGGTCGAAGGGGCTGAGAGGGACTCGAATGGACACCGAGGGACGCCGAGGGACTCGAAGGGACTCAAAGGGACTCGAAGGGACTCAAAGGGACGATTAGGGACGTTTAGGGACGCGCGACGCGCGACGCGCGGTGGCTAAAGCCCACGGATCACCAACTTCCTGACGGGAGGACCACTACCCCCCTATATAGGATTATTTTCATTTTCAGCATTAGCAGCAGCAAACATGGCCTATGTGCGAGGGGAGTACTGCACATTTTGGAAGCAGGGAGGAGAGAACCCCTTCCCCCCTATATAGGATTATTTTCATTCTCAGCATTAGCAGCAGCAAACATCACCTATGCGCGAGGGGAGTATTGCACATTTAAGAAGAAGGGAGGAGAAGAGCAGTACCCCCTATATAGGATTAATTTCATTTTCAGCATTAGCAGCAGCAAACATCACCTATGTGCGAGGGGAGTACTGCACATTTTGGAAGCAGGGAGGAGAGAACCCCTTCCCCCCTATATAGGATTATTTTCATTCTCAGCATTAGCAGCAGCAAACATCACCTATGCGCGAGGGGAGTATTGCACATTTAAGAAGAAGGGAGGAGAGGAGCAGTACCCCCCTATATAGGATTATTTTCATTTTCAGCATTAGCAGCAGCAAACATGGCCTATGTGCGAGGGGAGTACTGCACATTTTGGAAGCAGGGAGGAGAGAACCCCTTCCCCCCTATATAGGATTATTTTCATTCTCAGCATTAGCAGCAGCAAACATCACCTATGCGCGAGGGGAGTATTGCACATTTAAGAAGAAGGGAGGAGAGGACCAGTACCCCCTATATAGGATTATTTTCATTTTCAGCATTAGCAGCAGCAAACATCACCTAAGTGCGAGGGGAGTAATGCACATTTAGGGCGCAGGGACTCCAAGGGACATGTCAAGGAACTAAAAGGTACGCCGAGGGACGCCAAAGGGACCCCCGAGGGGCTCCAAGGAACGACGAGTGGCACCATTCTGTTACTACACGCAGCAAAAACAGGAACCCGCTTTGCGCAGAATCAAATCTTGATTCATCACTGAGGAAGGAGAGAGCCGGCAGTTCGTTGCCCAAGCAAGGAGCCTGCCGACGCATCACCCCATTCACCACTCACACGCCATGACGTTAGCTAAAGCCCAGAACCACCAAACGAAACGCAAGGGTCGGCCAGCGAAATGACTAGACGACAATGCGGGAACATCGAGTGGAACAAAGCCCGCGCCGCTGGGCGTGGTAAAAATCGAAAGCAACCCTCAACCGACATAGCAGGCCATTTGGGAAGGTGTCCCGAAGACATCTACGACCAAACCAGGCATAAGAAGGGACAGGAAGGAACACCGAAGGGACACCGATGGGCTCAAAGGGACACCGAGGGACTCTAAGGGACGCTGGGGGGGTGGGCTGCCCAAGCCCGGGGACATCGCCTTCCTATCGAGAGGACCACTACCCCCCTATATAGGATTATTTTCATTTTCAGCATCTGCAGCAGCAAACATCACCTATGTACGTGGGGAGTACTGCACATTTAGGAAGCAGGGAGGAGAGCACCACTACCCCCCTATATAGGATTATTTTCATTTCCAGCATTAGCAGCAGCAAACATCAGCTATGTGCGAGGTGAGTAATGCACATTTGGGGCGCAGGGACTCCAAGGGACCTGTATATTGACGAGATTTTTTTGCAGGGAGGCTAAAACAAAACAATCTACGTTAGGAAGAAAACCAAGACGTCCAAATTTTCTTTTTTTTTGAAAATTTCTTTAAGAGAGAAAATGAAATTCATCGATACGGATGGCGAGATCGAAATGCGGAGACGGTTCGGAAGATGTCCCGATGACATCTTATGACCAAACATTGCTCAGGAGTAGGGACAAAGTAATCAGACTAAACTTTTTTTTATCAGCAATCACTTAGTGGAAAAGGAAGTGGTCGAGCGGTGACATCCAGGAGGTGGGCTTGGAAGCAGCCATCCTTTGAAGAATGCGTAATAGCTCACTGGTTTATATCAAATCTGTTTGTAAAATGCTTCTTTAATTTCTGCAAGTCTCGTTGCCCAAGCAAGGAGCCTGCCGACGCATCACCCTATTCACCACTCACACGCCATGACGTTAGCTAAAGCCCAGAACCACAAAACGAACCGCAAGGGTCGGCCAGCGAAATGACTAGACGACAATGCGGGAACATCGAGTGGAACAAAGCCTGCGCCGCTGGGCGTGGCAACAACCGAAAGCAACCCTCAACCGACATAGCAGGCCATTTGGGAAGATGTCCCGAAGACAACTACGACCAAACTAGGCATAAAAAGGGACACGAAGGAACACCGAAGGGACACCGAGGAAGGAGAGAGCCGGCAGTTCGTTGCCCAAGCAAGGAGCCTGCCGACGCATCACCCTATTCACCACTCACACGCCATGACGTTAGCTAAAGCCCAGAACCACAAAACGAACCGCAAGGGTCGGCCAGCGAAATGACTAGACGACAATGCGGGAACATCGAGTGGAACAAAGCCTGCGCCGCTGGGCGTGGCAACAACCGAAAGCAACCCTCAACCGACATAGCAGGCCATTTGGGAAGGTGTCCCGAAGACATCTACGACCAAACTAGGCATAAGAAGGGACACCGAAGGGACACCGAGGAAGGAGAGAGCCGGCAGTTCGTTGCCCAAGCAAGGAGCCTACCGACGCATCACCCTATTCACCACTCACACGCCATGACGTTAGCTAAAGCCCAGAACCACAAAACGAACCGCAAGGGTCGGCCAGCGAAATGACTAGACGACAATGCGGGAACATCGAGTGGAACAAAGCCTGCGCCGCTGGGCGTGGCAACAACCGAAAGCAACCCTCAACCGACATAGCAGGCCATTTGGGAAGGTGTCCCGAAGACATCTACGACCAAACTAGGCATAAGAAGGGACACCGAAGGGACACCGAGGAAGGAGAGACACCGAAGGGACACCGATGGGCTCAAAGGGACACCGAGGGACTCGAAGGGACACGGAGGGTGGGCTGCCCATGCCCGGGAACATCGCCTTCCTATCGAGAGAACCACTACCCCCCTATATAGGATTATTTTCATTTTCAGCATTTGCAGCAGCAAACATCACCTATGTGCGTGGGGAGTAATGGTCATTTAGGAAGCAAGGAGGAGAGTACTACTACCCCCCCTATATAGGATTATTTTCATTTTCAGCATTTGCAGCAGCAAACATCACCTATGTGCGTGGGGAGTAATGGACATTTAGGAAGCAAGGAGGAGAGGACCACTACCCCCCTATATAGGATTATTTTCATTTTCAGCATTAGCAGCAGCAAACATCACCTATGTGCGAGGGGAGTAATGGGCATTTACAAGCAGGGACTCCATGGGACTCGAACTATGGACCAGGAGAGGGAGTTTGGAAGATGCCGCGTAGCCAACTATGACAAAACATGTCTCAGCTTGGTCGAAGGGGCTGAGAGGGACTCGAATGGACACCGAGGGACGCCGAGGGACTCGAAGGGACTCGAAGGGACTCAAAGGGACGATTAGGGACGTTTAGGGACGCGCGACGCGCGACGCGCGGTGGCTAAAGCCCACGGATCACCAACTTCCTGACGGGAGGACCACTACCCCCCTATATAGGATTATTTTCATTTTCAGCATTAGCAGCAGCAAACATGGCCTATGTGCGAGGGGAGTACTGCACATTTTGGAAGCAGGGAGGAGAGAACCCCTTCCCCCCTATATAGGATTATTTTCATTCTCAGCATTAGCAGCAGCAAACATCACCTATGCGCGAGGGGAGTATTGCACATTTAAGAAGAAGGGAGGAGAAGAGCAGTACCCCCTATATAGGATTAATTTCATTTTCAGCATTAGCAGCAGCAAACATCACCTATGTGCGAGGGGAGTACTGCACATTTTGGAAGCAGGGAGGAGAGAACCCCTTCCCCCCTATATAGGATTATTTTCATTCTCAGCATTAGCAGCAGCAAACATCACCTATGCGCGAGGGGAGTATTGCACATTTAAGAAGAAGGGAGGAGAGGAGCAGTACCCCCCTATATAGGATTATTTTCATTTTCAGCATTAGCAGCAGCAAACATGGCCTATGTGCGAGGGGAGTACTGCACATTTTGGAAGCAGGGAGGAGAGAACCCCTTCCCCCCTATATAGGATTATTTTCATTCTCAGCATTAGCAGCAGCAAACATCACCTATGCGCGAGGGGAGTATTGCACATTTAAGAAGAAGGGAGGAGAGGACCAGTACCCCCTATATAGGATTATTTTCATTTTCAGCATTAGCAGCAGCAAACATCACCTAAGTGCGAGGGGAGTAATGCACATTTAGGGCGCAGGGACTCCAAGGGACATGTCAAGGAACTAAAAGGTACGCCGAGGGACGCCAAAGGGACCCCCGAGGGGCTCCAAGGAACGACGAGTGGCAC
>JAZGTL010000079.1:42500-45000 GCA_037349345.1 Oemleria cerasiformis | reverse complement strand
CCCAAGCAAGGAGCCTGCCGACGCATCACCCTATTCACCACTCACACGCCATGACGTTAGCTAAAGCCCAGAACCACAAAACGAACCGCAAGGGTCGGCCAGCGAAATGACTAGACGACAATGCGGGAACATCGAGTGGAACAAAGCCTGCGCCGCTGGGCGTGGCAACAACCGAAAGCAACCCTCAACCGACATAGCAGGCCATTTGGGAAGGTGTCCCGAAGACATCTACGACCAAACTAGGCATAAGAAGGGACACCGAAGGGACACCGAGGAAGGAGAGAGCCGGCAGTTCGTTGCCCAAGCAAGGAGCCTACCGACGCATCACCCTATTCACCACTCACACGCCATGACGTTAGCTAAAGCCCAGAACCACAAAACGAACCGCAAGGGTCGGCCAGCGAAATGACTAGACGACAATGCGGGAACATCGAGTGGAACAAAGCCTGCGCCGCTGGGCGTGGCAACAACCGAAAGCAACCCTCAACCGACATAGCAGGCCATTTGGGAAGGTGTCCCGAAGACATCTACGACCAAACTAGGCATAAGAAGGGACACCGAAGGGACACCGAGGAAGGAGAGACACCGAAGGGACACCGATGGGCTCAAAGGGACACCGAGGGACTCGAAGGGACACGGAGGGTGGGCTGCCCATGCCCGGGAACATCGCCTTCCTATCGAGAGAACCACTACCCCCCTATATAGGATTATTTTCATTTTCAGCATTTGCAGCAGCAAACATCACCTATGTGCGTGGGGAGTAATGGTCATTTAGGAAGCAAGGAGGAGAGTACTACTACCCCCCTATATAGGATTATTTTCATTTTCAGCATTTGCAGCAGCAAACATCACCTATGTGCGTGGGGAGTAATGGACATTTAGGAAGCAAGGAGGAGAGGACCACTACCCCCCTATATAGGATTATTTTCATTTTCAGCATTAGCAGCAGCAAACATCACCTATGTGCGAGGGGAGTAATGGGCATTTAGCAAGCAGGGACTCCATGGGACTCGAACTATGGACCAGGAGAGGGAGTTTGGAAGATGCCGCGTAGCCAACTATGACAAAACATGTCTCAGCTTGGTCGAAGGGGCTGAGAGGGACTCGAATGGACACCGAGGGACGCCGAGGGACTCGAAGGGACTCAAAGGGACTCGAAGGGACTCAAAGGGACGATTAGGGACGTTTAGGGACGCGCGACGCGCGACGCGCGGTGGCTAAAGCCCACGGATCACCAACTTCCTGACGGGAGGACCACTACCCCCCTATATAGGATTATTTTCATTTTCAGCATTAGCAGCAGCAAACATGGCCTATGTGCGAGGGGAGTACTGCACATTTTGGAAGCAGGGAGGAGAGAACCCCTTCCCCCCTATATAGGATTATTTTCATTCTCAGCATTAGCAGCAGCAAACATCACCTATGCGCGAGGGGAGTATTGCACATTTAAGAAGAAGGGAGGAGAAGAGCAGTACCCCCTATATAGGATTAATTTCATTTTCAGCATTAGCAGCAGCAAACATCACCTATGTGCGAGGGGAGTACTGCACATTTTGGAAGCAGGGAGGAGAGAACCCCTTCCCCCCTATATAGGATTATTTTCATTCTCAGCATTAGCAGCAGCAAACATCACCTATGCGCGAGGGGAGTATTGCACATTTAAGAAGAAGGGAGGAGAGGAGCAGTACCCCCCTATATAGGATTATTTTCATTTTCAGCATTAGCAGCAGCAAACATGGCCTATGTGCGAGGGGAGTACTGCACATTTTGGAAGCAGGGAGGAGAGAACCCCTTCCCCCCTATATAGGATTATTTTCATTCTCAGCATTAGCAGCAGCAAACATCACCTATGCGCGAGGGGAGTATTGCACATTTAAGAAGAAGGGAGGAGAGGACCAGTACCCCCTATATAGGATTATTTTCATTTTCAGCATTAGCAGCAGCAAACATCACCTAAGTGCGAGGGGAGTAATGCACATTTAGGGCGCAGGGACTCCAAGGGACATGTCAAGGAACTAAAAGGTACGCCGAGGGACGCCAAAGGGACCCCCGAGGGGCTCCAAGGAACGACGAGTGGCACCATTCTGTTACTACACGCAGCAAAAACAGGAACCCGCTTTGCGCAGAATCAAATCTTGATTCATCACTGAGGAAGGAGAGAGCCGGCAGTTCGTTGCCCAAGCAAGGAGCCTGCCGACGCATCACCCCATTCACCACTCACACGCCATGACGTTAGCTAAAGCCCAGAACCACCAAACGAAACGCAAGGGATCGGCCAGCGAAATGACTAGACGACAATGCGGGAACATCGAGTGGAACAAAGCCCGCGCCGCTGGGCGTGGTAAAAATCGAAAGCAACCCTCAACCGACATAGCAGGCCATTTGGGAAGGTGTCCCGAAGACATCTACGACCAAACCAGGCATAAGAAGGGACAGGAAGGAACACCGAAGGGACACCGATGGGCTCAAAGGGACACCGAGGGACTCTAAGGGACGCTGG
>JAZGTL010000079.1:10000-12500 GCA_037349345.1 Oemleria cerasiformis | reverse complement strand
AAGGGACACCGAAGGGACACCGAGGAAGGAGAGAGCCGGCAGTTCGTTGCCCAAGCAAGGAGCCTACCGACGCATCACCCTATTCACCACTCACACGCCATGACGTTAGCTAAAGCCCAGAACCACAAAACGAACCGCAAGGGTCGGCCAGCGAAATGACTAGACGACAATGCGGGAACATCGAGTGGAACAAAGCCTGCGCCGCTGGGCGTGGCAACAACCGAAAGCAACCCTCAACCGACATAGCAGGCCATTTGGGAAGGTGTCCCGAAGACATCTACGACCAAACTAGGCATAAGAAGGGACACCGAAGGGACACCGAGGAAGGAGAGACACCGAAGGGACACCGATGGGCTCAAAGGGACACCGAGGGACTCGAAGGGACACGGAGGGTGGGCTGCCCATGCCCGGGAACATCGCCTTCCTATCGAGAGAACCACTACCCCCCTATATAGGATTATTTTCATTTTCAGCATTTGCAGCAGCAAACATCACCTATGTGCGTGGGGAGTAATGGTCATTTAGGAAGCAAGGAGGAGAGTACTACTACCCCCCTATATAGGATTATTTTCATTTTCAGCATTTGCAGCAGCAAACATCACCTATGTGCGTGGGGAGTAATGGACATTTAGGAAGCAAGGAGGAGAGGACCACTACCCCCCTATATAGGATTATTTTCATTTTCAGCATTAGCAGCAGCAAACATCACCTATGTGCGAGGGGAGTAATGGGCATTTAGCAAGCAGGGACTCCATGGGACTCGAACTATGGACCAGGAGAGGGAGTTTGGAAGATGCCGCGTAGCCAACTATGACAAAACATGTCTCAGCTTGGTCGAAGGGGCTGAGAGGGACTCGAATGGACACCGAGGGACGCCGAGGGACTCGAAGGGACTCAAAGGGACTCGAAGGGACTCAAAGGGACGATTAGGGACGTTTAGGGACGCGCGACGCGCGACGCGCGGTGGCTAAAGCCCACGGATCACCAACTTCCTGACGGGAGGACCACTACCCCCCTATATAGGATTATTTTCATTTTCAGCATTAGCAGCAGCAAACATGGCCTATGTGCGAGGGGAGTACTGCACATTTTGGAAGCAGGGAGGAGAGAACCCCTTCCCCCCTATATAGGATTATTTTCATTCTCAGCATTAGCAGCAGCAAACATCACCTATGCGCGAGGGGAGTATTGCACATTTAAGAAGAAGGGAGGAGAAGAGCAGTACCCCCTATATCATTTTCAGCATTAGCAGCAGCAAACATCACCTATGTGCGAGGGGAGTACTGCACATTTTGGAAGCAGGGAGGAGAGAACCCCTTCCCCCCTATATAGGATTATTTTCATTCTCAGCATTAGCAGCAGCAAACATCACCTATGCGCGAGGGGAGTATTGCACATTTAAGAAGAAGGGAGGAGAGGAGCAGTACCCCCCTATATAGGATTATTTTCATTTTCAGCATTAGCAGCAGCAAACATGGCCTATGTGCGAGGGGAGTACTGCACATTTTGGAAGCAGGGAGGAGAGAACCCCTTCCCCCCTATATAGGATTATTTTCATTCTCAGCATTAGCAGCAGCAAACATCACCTATGCGCGAGGGGAGTATTGCACATTTAAGAAGAAGGGAGGAGAGGACCAGTACCCCCTATATAGGATTATTTTCATTTTCAGCATTAGCAGCAGCAAACATCACCTAAGTGCGAGGGGAGTAATGCACATTTAGGGCGCAGGGACTCCAAGGGACATGTCAAGGAACTAAAAGGTACGCCGAGGGACGCCAAAGGGACCCCCGAGGGGCTCCAAGGAACGACGAGTGGCACCATTCTGTTACTACACGCAGCAAAAACAGGAACCCGCTTTGCGCAGAATCAAATCTTGATTCATCACTGAGGAAGGAGAGAGCCGGCAGTTCGTTGCCCAAGCAAGGAGCCTGCCGACGCATCACCCCATTCACCACTCACACGCCATGACGTTAGCTAAAGCCCAGAACCACCAAACGAAACGCAAGGGTCGGCCAGCGAAATGACTAGACGACAATGCGGGAACATCGAGTGGAACAAAGCCCGCGCCGCTGGGCGTGGTAAAAATCGAAAGCAACCCTCAACCGACATAGCAGGCCATTTGGGAAGGTGTCCCGAAGACATCTACGACCAAACCAGGCATAAGAAGGGACAGGAAGGAACACCGAAGGGACACCGATGGGCTCAAAGGGACACCGAGGGACTCTAAGGGACGCTGGGGGGGTGGGCTGCCCAAGCCCGGGGACATCGCCTTCCTATCGAGAGGACCACTACCCCCCTATATAGGATTATTTTCATTTTCAGCATCTGCAGCAGCAAACATCACCTATGTACGTGGGGAGTACTGCACATTTAGGAAGCAGGGAGGAGAGCACCACTACCCCCCTATATAGGATTATTTTCATTTCCAGCATTAGCAGCAGCAAACATCAGCTATGTGCGAGGTGAGTAATGCACATTTGGGGCGCAGGGACTCCAAGG
>JAZGTL010000078.1:600000-832157 GCA_037349345.1 Oemleria cerasiformis | reverse complement strand
ACACCAGCCCCCACCTCGTCACATTATTGTACACAACCACTCACGCTCAACATTTAGCGCGTCCTCCTCACATGCACTCCCAATTTACGAATAAAATAGAATACGAGTCCCACGCGTAATGATGAGAGTGAGAATGCCTCCTCTTTGTATTATTATGTCCCTCCAGTCCTCGTTGTCGTTTGATTATTTTAAGGGGGAGATGCATAGTGACTAAGTTACCCCCGTCTTTGTGTCCAAATGACAAAACGTACCACGTTTCTTTCTGAGGTGAGGGCGCAGCACAGCAGTGGCAGAAACGGAACGGAGAAACTTTTTGGAGGGAATGAAATCAGAAATCACGCGGAAAGTCAAAGGTCAGCCGTCCAATTGGCAACTGCAGCTGTCTGCAGTGTACAGTCTAGGGGCTGCGATTCTATGTATCTCCCTGTTTTAATCTGCACGAATCACGATCACCACCATCTATCTATTTAAAAAGAAAATTTAATTGGACTTAGCTTCAGGTTTGTGCATGACATGCGTTCACCTAGGGCCCTAGGCGGCTAGGTTTAAGCTCTCATGCTAAGATTTATTTAAAAAAAATTATTTATACGCATGTAATTTATATGTCAATATCAACAAATTCAAAACTCAATATTGATCCACGTACGGCGCCCATGAGTCTAACCAATAAATATTAATAATGCGATTTAAATTTTTTTTTTTAAAAAGCATGCAAGAGATCGAGGAAAATACGGATTAAATATCAAATTATTAGGCATTAAAAAAGAAAGAATGAGATACTTTTGTGAATTTTTTAGTTGCTAGGGTAAGTTTGAAGAAAGAAGATTTTTAAACAACCTTATGGAATCCAACAAGGAATTAAGTAAAAACGAAGAACATATCTTTATTATGAAGAAAGAGCACTACTTGGCTGGCCCTAGCACCGTCTAGCATGACCAAGACGTCAAGAGAGATCACATACAATCCGTATTAAAATTTGTATGAGAACAGGCTTTTGCCGCTTGCTGGATGGCAAACGATCATGGGACTTGTACACAATTCTCACCAATGTATGATGGCTTTGGAAGTTAGAAGAAGAGTACTGCGTTTATTGGCATGTAAGCAATAAAATTAGACATGAAGGGCAATTTGCAAAGAGCATAAAGTTAAGAAAGCTTTAAACAAAAACTAAAATCTCTGCTCCTCGATCATCATTCTATTAAGAGCCTCCTATTCCTATACGTACGTACGTACATATCGTATTGATTTGGACTTTGGAAGGTCTCTCTACTCTACTTTCTCATGGCAATCCTTGTAATTAAGATTTCACTTCAAATTAATTGATCAAATTTGTTAATATTTCAGTGTAAGACACTAAGACCATTTGTTGGTGTCCTTCATAACGAAAAGAAACGTGGAAGGTAATAAGCATAATGACCGAGTTTGATAAGATGATTAATTAAAGAGGAGGTAGAGATCGACTGGAGATGAGTGAGTAGATTGGGAAGCAAAACTTACGATAAAATGAAAAGGAAAAAGCAGGAGGTAGCAGGTATTATCTGGCAAGTGGGGCAGCTGTCTCCAAACTCCAATGGGCGATAGCTTTGACCAAACAAAAGTGAAGTGATGAGAATCTCATTCATTCCCTTCTATTCAATCACACAACATATATTTACTATATAACATATATGTCAAGTCGAGGAAATTCGAATATGAAATTAACAGAAATGTTTTCTAAGTTTAAAGCCATTTGATATATATTTTAAATAAGATTTCTTTTGTGTGTATTAATTAATAAATATTAAGGCTATATTTGTCATGCCGTATAAGTTAATACGATTGAGTACCTTTATACAATCAACACCCGCTAAAATAATACCCTCAAAATTGTCCGTATTAAATAGTCGGTTGAGTAGCAATTTTGAAAAGTAATTATAATAATAATAATAATAATAGTAAATAGTAAAGCAGTAATAATAAAAAAGGAAAAGGAATAATAATAATAATAATAAAATTAATAATTAAATAATAAATAATAATAATAATATACATAATTAATATTTATGATATATAGATATTTCTTATCAATTAGTATAATATAATCCGGCCAGTATAATATAGTCGGCATTTTAATCTGTTAGAGCACTAAATGTTCGACTAAATAGTCAGTCTATCCGGTGGACAGATTAATCTATCGACTGAAATAGTCAGTACAATAGGGCGTACCAAA
This sequence comes from Oemleria cerasiformis, assembly GCA_037349345.1. Lineage (NCBI taxonomy): Eukaryota > Viridiplantae > Streptophyta > Magnoliopsida > Rosales > Rosaceae > Oemleria > Oemleria cerasiformis. The sequence goes on along the minus strand of JAZGTL010000078.1, from coordinate 829,948 downwards.
CGAGGCCTAAAAAAACTGTGTGAAATTGATACATTATTATAATAATGTGTAAACTTGACAAATAAACATGCCCTTGGAAGTTAAAGGGATGAATCCATGGAGCCATTCCATGATCCATTTCATTAATTCTTTCCCATGTATATATGTATGACATGTATATATGTGAAGTATATATCATATATATATATGATCGAGAGAGAGCCTAGCCCAAAATTTAGCAGGACTATGTTAGTCCAGTAGTCCTCCTGCGGTCAACACAAACAAATGAACGGTATTAGTATATATGGTAAGTAGATATTTTATATAGTTAGTTTTTGGACTCATATGCGTATATATTTTGTGTGTTAGCGACTTAGCGTGCGTTGGGTAGCTAGCGAGGGAGGGGAATTTGATTGATATATAAAGTGTATGAGTGGTGTGTTTGTAAACTGTAAAGTGTAAAGTGGCGGGGTCAAGGGTAGAAATAAAGAAGGAAGCCAACAGGGTGGAAGCAGTGAGACTGCTGTCACGTACAGTTTAGATATATAAACAGTAGGTAGCAACCAGCAGGACTCCGGAGAGTGCTTGTAGTTGTGGAGTAGTGGTGCCCACTGCCATCTCGTGATACATATATATATATATATAGAATACTCATACACATATACACACTGCACATGAGTGTATGACATGTTCTATGTCTGTCTGAGTCTGTCTCCTCCTCGTGCAGTTAGCAGTAGGGCTTTATCTTTTTATCCCACCCCTCCCTCCCTCCCTCCACACACCACACCCATACCAGCTCAGCAAACACTTGCTTGTGGGGCCCACCTCCTTCCGCAGTATGTTCCATCGGTGATCGAGTGTGGTTGGGTCATGGCCTCATGGCCGGGTGTGGTGGTGGCCACCGTGGCCTGTAAACTCCACGTGTGTGGATCATGATACCATTGCCAATTTGCCACCCCAGCCCCAACTAGCTAGCTAGCTAGCTGCTAGTGACCTTCTCAACTGTCAACTGTCAACTGTGTGTAGTGTACATTATTGAATTCACTAATTTCACCCTTCCAAACTCTAACAGTCGGATTTTTTTCGGGTATAACTTACAATTTGTAATCGATTTTTAAAACTTTGACATATAATTAGTATCAAAAAATTTGCTCTATAATTCCATTCTCATCTCACTATAAATTTTTTAAAGTTCACACAAAATATTCCTTATATTATTCGGACCCTAAAGTCACTTATGAACCCCCATTAGTAAATCTCATTGGGTTTAATGTTTTTAACTAAAATAAAAAAAAATGTATTATTTGGAGCAATAATTGGCATTAAATGTCTCAAAGGGCTTATTACAGCTTTTGTAACATGCACCAAGTATTTTTGGGAAAAAAGTCAAAGAGTTGCACTTCACAAGACTGAGATATAACTTACAATTCGTAGTTAGTTTTTAAATTTTTTGACATAAACATCAAAAAATTTGTTCTACTTTCATTCTCATCTTACTCATCTTACTGTAAGCTTTTCAAGTCCACATAAGAATTCCTCATATTATTCGGCCCTTAAAATCATTTCCAGACCTCGTTAGTAAATTGCATTGAGTTTAATGTTTTTAGCTTAAAATATTTTTCGAAATCTCAAAAGTGACATTTTTTTTCCCAAAAATTGTAAAATAACTTGCGATTTTTAGCCAGTTTTTGAAATTTTGACATAAACATCGAAAAACTTTTTCTCATGTGACCTAGTTTCGGTCCGCCTAGCTTCAATGCCAATTGGCAATTGGCAAAGCAATCACTGTGGTTATGCTGCAATTCAAAACCCCTTGTTCTAAATCAGACTCGTACTAAAATCCATCAACAGTAACACAAGTTCTTTCAATCCACAAAATCCATGCACATATAGCAGAACCCATACTAAAATTTATCCAGGACAGTGGACAGATTATACCTTTTCTTTTCCAACAAGAAAATTCTCCATGAGTAAACTCAAAAGTGAACATAAGATTATGCTAACCAAAAGTCCAAAATACAACACTTTCATCAGAAACTAAAAACCAGACCTGCTAAGTTACAAATTCCCCTTTCAAACAAACTGAGTCAGTCACAACCCCCAACACATACCTAAGAACTTAACAAGGAGTGACATAACCTTATATGCTATTTTACTTCAACTCATGCCAGTTACTCCCTTCTTCAACAATGTAAACCTTAAACCTTCAACTCATTGTTGTCTTTCTATCTCTTGCCAACATTCTCAAGTGTCTAACTAAACCCTGCTAAAGGCAAGTTGTTCATACTTGTTAGGTGGTTCCACTCAGTGAGCGTACAGCTCTTAGCTCTCTTAATTATCCTCACCACAGGAGACTATGACTGACAATTAAGAGAACATGGAATCCTAAGAGAAATACGTGGAACCATCTACACCCGTAAGATCAGCTCGCCCTAGGATGAATTTTAGTAAACAGAATTTTTCATAAAGGGTTGTGTTTACATTGTTGAAACATAAAAAGTAATTGGTATGAGGTGAAGATAAAGTTAAGTGACACCTGCTCACACATGCGTTTGGGTCTGACAAGATCACATCGATCTCTTCAAAATTTACCAAAACGAATAAGCCACATTAAGCATCGTCCATCCGCACAACAAAGAGCAAAGAACCCTGTATGTACTGTATAGAACAAGCACTATGTGCCACTAGGACAAATCCTCATGATAAAGGTGTAGCCCAAGACCAAAGCGTGCACAAGCTCGACGAAATGCCATTGCTTCTGCCTTCTGGACAGGATCCCCATAACTTGTATCATCTACTGAAGCAGTGCCTATTGACTCCCTAAAAATCTGGCAGAAATTAAAATAAAAGGTTGTGAAAAACAAGCCAGTCCCTTGGTTGGGTATTCATGCCAAACTTAACATTCTCAAGTGCAATTAAAGGACCATCGACTAAATGTTCCACAAATTTCTTAAGCCACCGGAGTCCTACTGTCAACTAGTACCTCAACATATATAAGTGGAATATAAATGAAGATTACAAGTAAAATAAAAGGAATATGAAAAACATTGTACCTCAGCATCAGTTCCATAGAGCGTGACCCGATAAACAACAGATACAGACTTGGCATCAGCAGAGTAGGTGATGCTTCGGACTTCACCAGACCATTCTACAAAAATGAATCCCATTTGTACAAAAAATAAAAAATTGAAAGTCCTTTTGGAACATGAATAATACTAAGTAAATAGTTATAGTGTGGCGCCTGTATACCTGGAGCATGCAAGTTCATAATCCGATTCACAATGTGCCTGTAATGAAACATATCACACCAGCTTCAGAGATCCCTTTTGGCTTTTGCTTGCTGGGTTTTGTTTTTATTTTTTCCTAGCTCAAACATTTTGGGAAAATTAAAAGAAGAAGAAGATATATATAATTACCAGGGGATGTATTTGGAGGTAAACCCATTTTCAGTGCGGGTCTTGACGAGGGAATCAGGGACTTTCTTGTTGATTTGCTTCAGGATTTCAGAGAGGGGTCTACTGATTCCCGAGCTCACTGCGAACCCGTCGTCTTCTTCCTCTTCTTCTACTTGTTTCTCCCTCCTCTTTTCTGCCGCATGAGAAGAAGAAGCCAGCTTCGCATAGGACCGCCGCCATGGTGATCCTTCACCCACGCTTACGCACAGAGATCTCAACAAAGATGACTTAGAAGCGACCGAATGCGCCATTTCTTTCTGTCTCTCCGCTGCTTTTCAAAGGTAGCGCAAAACCCCCAAAATTCCAAAACCCTCAGCGCCTGTCCTACTCCTTACTGCCACCTCACTAAGGTGTTTAAAGTTCTCTGCTTTATGAATCAGTTCTATAATGGGCTTCGAGATTGAAGAGTGGAGGCCCAGTTGTTAGCCTTCGCTTTCACCAACCCAAGTACTCACCACTAAGGCTGCATTTGGCACTGTATAACTCATGGGATAGGGTTATAGTATATGGAACATGTGATTGGTACGTTTCGTATTAATTAGTTATCGATTTAATATTACGGATTTACACAATTTTTTCGATTGACACATGCTAAAATAATACTGATGAAAAGGCTGATATAATTTAGTCGTACCAAAAACACGAGAAAGCTTTGCTCGTTGGTGTCCTCATCATCTCCTCTACTTCGTCGTCTGTGCTTCCCCACCTTGATAGCTCTCTCTCCCTGCCACCAACCCACCTCCTCGCCACCATCTCGCCCCTAACATGACATCTCACCACCCTAAACTGTGTACACCGATATCAATTTCCACTTACAATTACTACTTTGAGAATCAGCCTTGGGATTTCTGGGATTTCTGGGATTTCTGGGTATATATCATACACAGAGGTAAAAAATGGAGTGATTTGGTGGTTAGGCGGTGGGGAGAATGGGGATTAGAAAAAAAAAAAACTTGCAATCTTTGGTGTGTTGATTCCAGATCCAAGTTATGCAGAAATAGATTATTGACCCCAGTCTAAATCCAGATGCGGACGTAACTTTAAGTTAGACTTGGTAATTAATTTCTAGAAAATATGTAGTGGTGACAGGGAGGCGGGGAGAATGGGGTTCGCGGTGTGGGGTGATTTATTCTAAAAAATCAAATACCACACTATAACATAATTGGTTATTTAATCCGACTAATCAAACGCTATAATCAGAACTATTCGATAACAATCTAGTCTATCCGACTGAAATAATCAGTATAATACGATGTACCAAACAATGCCCAAATGAGTAGAAGTGGACCAAGTGGTATTTGAATGTGTGGTAGAGAATGGTCTCTACCGCTTGTCATCGAAACGACGCGCTTCAATACTTATTGATGCTTAGGGAATCGAATTCGTATTTTACGAGAATCGAACTTGAAATTTATCATTATGTAGTTGGTAGATATAAAATGGACAATACTTGCATCCCACTCTGGTGGTACCTCCTCGTACCATCATTTCGATTTATCAAATTGTCTTTGTACATATATCATAATCGGAACCATTCATTCTCTAAATCATCATGTCAAGATCATCTCCGTAAAAAATCAGTAAGATTTGAAGGTCGTTTAGTCATTCATATTTATCAATTAAATGGACGATTTTTCATAAGGATCCTAATTCTTACTAAAATCGTTGATTTATTTGATACATGTGAATGACTAAACGACCTCCAATCTTGTTGATTTTTTACAGAGATGATCTTGACATAATGATTTAGAAAATTAATAGTTCCGATTATGATATATGTCAACATGTAATTGATTCATATCAAAGGGGTGATATGAGGGCATCCCACTAGGGTGGGATGCAAGTATTGTCCATATAAAATTATAGTACTAATTGCCGTTATTTATGATAATTAAACTTCAAAGTATTACATTTGTACGTGAGTAAGGAGGAATACCAAACATTTTTTTAATAAAAAAGAGATAGAATTTTTACATTTTAGGTGTGAAATAAAAGTTGTTATAGTTTGTTTTAGGGAACTTATTGCTGATTGAATTATTTGGGTTCAAACAACACAACTCTATAGCTTGAGAAACACTGAACACAAAATGAAGATGCGCAGGCAGTGATGATAGTGATGGATCACATGAGAGCCATTTGTTGGACGTTGATAGGGTAAGAATCAGATGGTGGGCCGTTATAAGCCCTCCAAGCAAAGACGGCATTTGCAGCTTCAGTTGGATGGAAGGCATCCCAAAATAGGTACTGATTTCTGTTTGGGCATGGAAATGCGTATGGAAGACATGTTATCTGCCCTCTGCTCGTCCCAATTCCACAGCAGCCCCTATCAATCACACTGAACCCTGCATATATATATATGAAAAGCTAATTATTTTCTTATAAATATATGAATTAGTTAGTTAATTAGTTGTAAGGTTGAGTTGTTTGAGTAGATACCATAGGGTGCGGGATTATTAAGCATGTCACCAAAGGCAGCATAAGTATTGTCGTACACAAAGATGGCACCAGGATGGTTGGCGTTGAGTTGGGTGACAAGTGATCTAAGCCCTTGGTTGAAGTCTCCAAGGATCTGATTAACAGAATCCACGCACCTTCCAGGCTGGGCCGCTGAACCTCTTAGGTTTGGGATGCAGCCCAACGGCCCAATTCCTGGGAGCACGAACTTCCTTAATCCAACACTGTGCAATGCCTGCATCCATCATTTGCATATATGACTCATTCCTAGCTCTTAATTAATTAGTTAGATATATATATATATATATATATATATATATATATATATATATTCTGATAATGATGAGGCTAATTACGTGTATAGAATTATAGATACCAGAATCTGTCGAGCATATCGATTAAGGAGAAGGTTGGCAAAGGCAGGAGGAGTGTAGATGTAGCTGGAAGCATACATGGAAGGCAAGAGGTAGTTGTTGATGTAGTCATTGCTGCCAAACACCAACAATGCTATGGACTTGGCCAGATATTGGGTCAGGTTTGCCCCACTCATCATTGTTCTTAACTCGTCCAGAGTCCTCTCAAAATTCAGCACCTGCTGACTCAGGCTATACCGCTGACCCTGCACATCCATGAAATCAAATCGATCAGTATTATTATATTATTTAAAGGATACAACTTGTATCTCATTTTGGTTGGATGCCCTCGTATCACCATTTTGATATGAACCAATTACATGTTGACATATATCATAATCGGAACCGTTCAATCTCTAAATCATTATGTTAAGATCATCTCTGTAAAAAATCAACAAGATTGGAGGTCGTTTAGCCATTCACATATATCAAATAAATTAACGGTTTTAGTAAGAATTAGGATCCTTATGGAGAATCGTCCATTTAGTTGATAAATATGAATGACTAAACGACATCAAATCTTACTGATTTTTTATAGAGATGATCTTGACATGCTGATTTAGAGAATGAACAGTTCCGATTATGATATATGTACAAAGACAATTTGATAAATCAAAAAAATGGTACATACGAAAAAATATCACCAAGATAGAATACAAGTATTATCCTTATTTAAATATCACATATATAAAATTTCATCATTTTCGTGCATGAGCAGAAGCTAGGGAAATTAAATAAGCTGAATTGATGTTAATTAATATATACGTACAAAGTGCTGGCCAGTCTCATCAAGAATGCCAGCAGCTGCAGAACCATAATTAACTCCACGTAGTATTCTGTTTCCTCTCGTATTAGGATCTGCAAAGGCTGCAGCATATGGAAGACCCACCAAATTCCCTGCAAATTAATTAATTAATTTCATATAATACTAGTATTATATAATTAATTAAATAATTAAATGAATGAATTAGGTAGCAACCAAGGAGATCAGCAAAAGTTCTTCCATTGGTGAATCTGCCAGTAGGGCCTCCCATGAAATCGCAGCCATAAGGATAATAATTGGATTTTGCAAGGGAGCTGAGGTAGTTGTTGTTCCCAGCATCAATCAAAGAGTCCCCAAACACAAACATTGCTGGAACCATCGCTGCTGATGACTCCTCATCCGCAATCTTATAATTATTATCATTGGATGAGCACTGCACTCGTACCCCCATAATCATAATTATAAACATCGTAGATATTGCCACCATGCTCTTCTTAATTCCCATTGCTGCTAACTCCTCAGATCAACAAGCCTCTAATTGATAAACAAAACTAAAAAAGCAACAAGCTAGCTAGCTAGTTTTATGATTTTTTTTTTTTCTTTGAAAGGAGTTTTATGGTTATTATATGTAAGGGAATTGCAAAGCTAGCCATAAAACGTTGCTTTTGTATGCCTTTTTCTCCCGACATTTGCGCTGTATTTCATTTGAGCTTGTCTTGTTCACGTTTGTTTTGCCTTTTTCTTCTTCTTTTTGCTTGGATTTGGGCGGCGGTTACTCCATTTATATATCTCTAGTTACACTCTTGCTTAATTTTGCTCCTTGGCATGCATATTTCATGTTTTGTTATCAAATTAATGATCCAGCTAGCATATATGTCATAGGTTTTACCCCGCCGTTACTTCAAACGTATGATATGACTCATGTCATCCTATACTTTATCAAATCCACAATTGGTATGTAATCTGGATAAACACGAGTTTGGCACTCTGGATGAGAACATAGATCTTAATCCCCTCGTCTGATCTCAAAGATTGGTTTGAATTGGAGTAGATATTTGATGTTAAAATTTTAATATATTAGACTAAATTAGATAATTATTATTAGACTCAATGTATGTGGGAATGAAGAAATAGATCATATCAACTTTCAAAATTTTATCCTGCGAAAAGTAAAAAATGGATTAGTAACTTACCATATCTAATCATTGCATGTGTACTAAGAAGTCTAGTTCAATTCTCACAAAAACTAATATCGATACATATATAATATTATACATATCTATCCCAATTCGTATAAAAAAAACAATAATAATAGAAGTTATAATTTTTACCTCAATTTTAATATAGTGTAATGTGGTAGTGTTTAATTTGTTATTTTTTTAGATAAATTTGTATTCCTAACAGATGAAAAACGACCATGTCACATTTAAAACCAAATTTGTTACCAAAATTGTATGCACCTACCTTTTCTCAAAACTAATACACATATCATTGCTCCCTAATAAAATGGCTGGAGGTGCACTGTTTATAAACAGTGCATTTTCCAGTATGCCCCTAAATTTCTTCTTCTGCCTTATATCCCTATAGTGTGCTGACGAAATTACCCTCATTTTTACTTTTCATGTATAGTAGATTTCCCAGTTTACCTTGAGTTTGCTTGCTTCTCTGTGGTGCTTTAGCTTCAGTGTTCACATTGGACTGCTGAGAATGCCCATGAATTTTTGGTGCAGAACAACAGCTGTCGTGCTATTTCTTCGACACCTCTCTTTGTTGCAGAGATGTGGTTTTATTTTTCTTCCAGAGTCTCCCACTCACTTTGTAAGCTTGGTCTTCCTTCTTTCATCTCTATTTTTTCTTCTTTGGGTCGTCTACTCTCTGAGCGATTTGGAAGATTAAAGCCAAGACTCAGCTACTCTTTTCCTTCTGTGGGCTATTCCGTTTCTTCTTTATTCTATCTTTTCGTTATCATCTTTTGCGGAAGACGGAAACAGACTTTGGAGGGTAAGGTTTTGGTTTTAGTTAGTTTATGATTTAGTTAGGTTAATTAGGTTAATTGTCATGGATTTTGTGGGTTGATTGTTTTGCATGTTCCTTTTCTGGAAGGATATTGAGAAAGAAGCTGTTGAAGAATTTTAAGGAATTTGCAACGGAAGCTTTTGGGTTTTAGTTAAGGCTTATTACTGCACCATTTAAAATGCACCGAGAACAAGTCAGTAATTCTCAAATTGAACTCAGAACTGAAATTTGCCTCAAAATGCACCAAGAACAGTAGCAACGTTAAAAACGTTGCACTAAATAACTGACTCCATTTTAAACTCAGTGAAGTGTGAGGGTATTTTTGTCTAATTTTTCATACGTGGAGGCAAGGTGGCAATAGTGGGACCCGATAATTGTGGACGCGTAAAGTGAGGTGGAAATCGAAATCAATAGCTTTGAGAGAAAATCAAATTAGGGAAAAATGGTCTGCTAGGGTTTCTAAGAAATTGTGGGAAAGGTTGAAGACGGACGCAAATGTTCGTGGGCCTTTTAGGGTTTTCAATCAGACGGGAAGGCGAGCTCAAAGAGGTAGGAGTTGTTGATTTATGTAGTATTGAGCGAAATAGAAAACTGGGGAAACAGTGGGCTGTTAGGGTTTCGAAAAAGTTGGGAGAAAGGTTGCAGACGGACGCGAACGTTCGTGGGGCTGTGAGGGTTTTCAATCGGAGTTACAAGCAAGGTCGAAGAGGTAGGAGTTAGAGGATGCCAGTAGTTCGAGGACCTGATGGTGTACAACCCGATTATGGTAAGTTCTAAACCGAAATTTAGGAAGGTGGTTTTGTATATGACTTTACTTGTTGTGTTTGGTTCATATAGAGATAGGGATTGGAAATTGGAGCTTGAGACATTGTTTACTGATTTTGCTTGGAAAAAGTTAAAATTTTTGGTTGTTTATGGTATTGAAGTGAATGGTTGTGTGGTTAGAATATTATTTGCATTTGTCTTACAATAATGTCAGTTTGTGGGGTTATTAAAAGGCTTAAAACCTTGTCGGGCAGTGGTGTGGATTTGAATTGAATAATGTTGAAATTGTCAGTGGGGTATTTGGCAGTGTTGGGGTGTGTGGACTAGTCTATGAAAAGGCATTAAAAGGCTTATAAAGTTTTGGGGTAATGAGACTTTAGTTTAGGGTTTTTAGTGCTGAGTGTTTATGGGTGTGATTTGGGTGATTTGGTTCAGGGTAAAGTTTAGGGTTTAGGGTGTGAAATGGATGTAATTAAGGGTAAAGTTTAGGGTTTTGGGTGTGAAATGGATGTGGTTAAGGGTAAAGTTTAGGGTGTGAAATGGATGTGGTTCATGGTGTAAAATGGATGTATTATTTTTCTTATGTAAAAGAGGTTGTAATATGGCTGTAATAAAGCTATCAATTTTCAAATTGGTGTAATTTGGCTGTCATTTTTCAAATTGGTGTAATATGGCTATCATTTTTCAAATTGGTGTAATATGGCTATCATTTGGAAATTGGAGCTTGAGGCATTGTTTGCTTGTTGTGTTAACTATTATAAGTAAGTATTACAGGTGGAATGTCTAAGTTGTGATGTGTTTATAATGTTTTGATATTGGTTATGTGGTTTAGGTGGAATTGATGGTATAGTTTCCATTGGGTTACATCATGGGGGAAGCATCTTAAAGCAAGCAGGATAGTGGACATACGACAGTGGGTCACTGACTTGGTATGATTGGTGCTCTTGGGACTACATATCGTTGATTGACTTACATGCTCTGGTGAAGGACAACCATTATGCTGCTGGGAAGGTGGAAGCCAATGTGGAATTCTACTTTAAAGAGGGAGGGCAGTTTTTTTCAAATTGGGACGGATTATCAACTGTTAGATTTGGCTGGAAGGTCAGCAAAGTCAAAAGAAAAATCACTGTATGTATACTGCAGACATGGTGTGGAGAGGGGGGGGGGGGGGGGGGGGCGGGGGTTGGGTGGGGAGAGGGAGGAGATATTGAAGAGGTGCCTGCTACTATTGAGTGCGGGTCAAGCAGATGTGAAGAAGAACCGGTTTATGAATAATCGATTGATGATGAACCGGTTTATGAAGAACTGATTATTGAAGAACCGATTAATCAAGAATCGGTTCGTCAAGAACCGATTAATCAAGAATCGATTCATCAAGAACCGGTTAATCAAGAACCGGTTCGTCAAGAACCGGTTAATCAAGAATCGGTTCGTCAAGAACCGGTTAATCAAGACAATGAGGAGGCTCATATAGCAAGAGTGGCAAGGCATCGACGAGGGAAAGCCAAAGTAATTGTTGAGGATTCTTCAAGTAGTGACAGTGGGGATGATAGTGATAGTGATAAAGAGTTTGTGGTAGACTTTGAAGAGGAAGCTTTTGATCAGAATGATGAGGAACTAATAGTGGTCAGTGATGATGAGCTGTTTGGGGCTTTTGGTGCATATGTGGATGATGGGACAGGGCCACAATTAGATGACGAGGGCAATGTCCCTCTATCACCTAGGATTGATAGTTTCGCTGATCTTAGTACTGAGGAAGATAATGGGGATATACCTAAGAAAAGGAGTAGGAAGAAACATGTGCCTAGGTCTAGGCATTTTATTCCCTCTCTTGACATGGAGAATCCAAGGTTTGAGATAGGGTTGAAGTTTCAAGATACTGCCACTTTTAGAGAAGCAGTGAGAAAATATTCAGTCATCCAAGGGAGGCAACTGAAGTTCAAGAAAAATTAACTGGATCGCATTAAAGTGAAATGCTGTCCTCAGTGTCCCTTTATTATCTATGCCTCCTCAGTAGAAGCCATCAAGTGTTTGCAGGTCAGAGAGTTCGATGATGAGCACATTTGTGGTGTAGGGAACACAAACATACATGCAAATGTGAAGTGGATGGTAAAGCAGTATGCAAGGCAGATGACTAGTAGCAAATGGGATTTTCATGAAGTTTAGAAACCTACTACAGACCATCAAGGGCAACATGCTATAGGTCAAGGCAGGTGATTATGGAGCTTGTTGAAGGATCATGCCAAAGACAGTACGAAATTCTTGGGGAGTACTGTCTACAATTGAAGAAGACCAATCCTGGTTCTACTGGGGTCATCAAGTCTGAGATGGACTATGATGGGATGGCCAGATTTGAGAGGGTATATGTATGCTTCCAGGCTAGCAAAGCAGGATGGCTTAATGGGTGCAGGTTTTTCATAGGGTTAGATGCCTGCCACATTAAGGGCATTCACACAGGACAACTATTGTCGGCAGTCGGAGTGGATGCCAACAATGGGATGTTTCCCGTGGCATATACCCTATGTGAGGTGGAGAACTTTAGCAGTTGGAAGTGGTTTTTAGAGATCTTGCAAGGGGACCTCATAATTGAAAACAGTGGTGGGTTGTTGATAATGACATACAAGCAGAAGGGTTTGCTTGAAGCAGTCAGTCAAGTTTTTTCCAATGGAGACCACCGCCATTGCTTTAGGCATCTTTATGATAATTTCAACCATACCCATAAAGGCTTAGCCCTCAAGAATCAAATGGATGCCATTGCACGGGCCACGACCATACCATGGTTTGAAGAAGAGATGAAGAAAATGGAAGTCCTCAGTCCTAGTGCTCACCAATGGTTAAAAGAACGGGATGCAAGACAGTGGTGCATATCCCATTTCAGAATAGATTTCAAGTGCGATATACTGCTAAACAACTTATCTGAAGCCTTCAATAAAGCGATTATGCCTTATAGAGCCAAGCATGTGTTGTCAGTGTTGGACAAAGTGAGGCAATACATTATTGCCTTCATGACTAAGAGACGAGAGGAGGGGCGAAATTGGAATGGGCATCTGGTGGGAAAAAGAATTCAGGGTGTGCTAGAGGATTACAAAAAGAAAGGGCAGATGTTGATTCTTAGACATTGTGGGAATAATATCTTCGAGATCCTTCATCCTCTTGGAAGAAGGTTTTCAGTGGATTTGAACCTCCACACTTGCTCATGCAGAAGATTTTACCTCAGTGGGATCCCATGCCCCCATGCATGTAGTGCAATTAGCCGGTTTAAGGGCAACCCGGAGATGTATGTACATCAATGCTACAAAGAGGCTGTGTATACTAAGGCATACGGGGGGATAATCAAAATTGTACCTAGTGAAGACCAATGGGTCAAAGTTGGTACCCCACTATTAAAGCCTCCTATTTATCATAAGCAGCCCGGGAGGCCAAAGATGAAAAGGAAAGGTCAAAATGAGGAGGCACCTTCAAATCCAAAGAAGCTGCCAAGATACCATTCTTGTAACGACCCGGATCAGAAATTAAACTATTTTGAGGATTGGACAATTTTACCCTCAGTTTTGGACGGGTTCGGGAGTCACTTTTTGACTGGCAAGACTTTTGGGAATTTTTTTAGGGTCGTTGCGTAGGTCTCGAACTCACGAGTTCGTAGACAGGCGGCACGCAGAAAACGGAGACCCGGTGAGTTCGTTACGGGTCTAGAAGCTTCAGGGGCAGTTTGGTAATTTTGGAGAAGTTGGAACTATATAGTAGATATTTTCTCTCTCCTCGGCAGATTGGTCAATATGGTCTCTCTCTCTCCTACCCGAAAACCCCCGTGTGAACAAAGAAACTTGATTTTCATCGGATGGATTTCGATCCGATTTGAGCGAAACCAAGGTCGGGAGGATCTTCCCCGGGACCCCACGAGCATTTTGGGGTAGCTATTGGAGCGGGAGTACCGCCGTAGGCGACGGACGGAGGAGGGAGGTGAACCGAACCTTCTCGGCCGTTTTCCGGCCAAACCAGGTACGATCTCGGAACTTTGACCTCATATTTGGATTCCTGGTGAAACGTAGATAAATTTCCATGTGTAGATCGTGAAAAACGGTTAAGAAATGAAGAAGTTAGAAAACCTTGAAGTTTCGGCCGGAAATGGGGGATTCCGGCGAACCAGACGGCGGCGGAGGTGGCGGTCCGGTCATCTTCTCCGGCCAGCCTCCAGCGACGGTGACGGCAGTCCGATCATCTTCTCCGGCGAGTCACCGGTGACCGGTCGGGTCGAGTGAACCGGTCGGGTTGAGTGAACTGATCGGGTCGAGTTAGACCAGGTCAGGTTGAGCCGGACCGGGTTGGATCGGTCCAGGCGCGTGAACACTGTAGTAGCGCGTGACCGGCGCGTGAGCGCGCGTGGGCGCGTGTGCCGACCTTCCGGCGGCACGTGGCGGCGCGTGGGGCCGAGATTGAGGTCACGGCAGCGCGTGGTAAGTAGTTTTCGACGTTCCGAGTCTGTTGGTACAGGTTTGAGGTTGATCAGACGTCGTTTAGAGGTGGTTTTGGGCAATCCCAGCAGTAATAGTTGACCGTATTAGCGGGTTTTGAGCTCGGGAAGTCAAGGTAGTTGGGACATTATTGTGCATGTGTTGCTTGGGCTAAAGCGTCCTTGAATTAAGGGTCGGTTGATGTTTGTGAGTGGACTTTGTTTTATAAACTGAAATACATGCATTCAAATATCCTTGTTTAAATACTGTTATGTATTGTGGCATTGCATTTCTGTATTTTGAGAAATGATTATTGTATACATGTTTTCCACTATTACTGTGAAAGTGTGATTTGAGAAACATCATGGTTTTAGACTCGATTTTGATATCGTTTTGACGAGGAGATTATAGAGTCAATGATTTGGGTTTTGACCCTGTTACATGAGTTTATCGGATTTGGTCAAATTGAGGGAGGCTAGGACTCGGGACGAGGATCCGTTATTAACGGTGAACCCGGTGAACCTCCAATATAATAATATGATATGATATGATATGATAGTCGAGGATACTTACCGACTAATATGATATGATATGATGGTCGAGGATACTTACCGACTAATGTGATATGATATGATGGTCGAGGATACTTACCGACTAATATGATATGATATGATGGTCGAGGATACTTACCGACGATATGATACTGATATGATACTGATATGAGACTAATGTGATATGATATGATGGTCGAGGATACTTACCGACTAATATGATATGATATGATGGTCGAGGATACTTACCGACTGATATGATACTGATATGATACTGATATGATACTAATATGATATGATATGATGGTCGAGGATACTTACCGACTAATATGATATGATATGATGGTCGAGGATACTTACCGACTGATATGATACTGATATGATACTAATATGATATGATATGATGGTCGAGGATACTTACTGACTGCTATGATACTGATATGATACTGATATGATACTGATATGTTATGATAGTCGAGAGATGCCGACTATGCCGACTGATATGTTATGATAGTCGAGAGATGCCGACTATGCCGACTGATATGATATGATAGTCGAGAGATGCCGACTGATATGATATGATAGTCGAGAGATGCCGACTGATATGTTATGATAGTCGAGAGATGCCGACTATGCCGACTGATATGATATGATAGTCGAGAGATGCCGACTGATATGTTATGATAGTCGAGAGATGCCGATTGATATGATATGATAGTCGAGAGATGCCGACTGATATGATATGATAGTCGAGAGATGCCGACTGATATGTTATGATAGTCGAGAGATGCCGACTATGCCGACTGATATGATATGATAGTCGAGAGATGCCGACTGATATGTTATGATAGTCGAGAGATGCCGATTGATATGATATGATAGTCGAGAGATGCCGACTGATATGATATGATAGTCGAGAGATGCCGACTGATATGTTATGATAGTCGAGAGATGCCGACTATGCCGACTGATATGATATGATAGTCGAGAGATGCCGACTGATATGTTATGATAGTCGAGAGATGCCGACTATGCCGACTGATATGATATGATAGTCGAGAGATGTCGACTATGCCGACTGATATGATATGATAGTCGAGAGATGCCGACTATGCCGACTGATATGTTATGATAGTCGAGAGATGCCGACTATGCCGACTGATATGTTATGATAGTCGAGAGATGCCGACTGATATGTTATGATAGTCGAGAGATGCCGACTGATATGATATGATAGTCGAGAGATGCCGACTGATATGTTATGATAGTCGAGAGATGCCGACTGATATGATATGATAGTCGAGATATATGCCGACTGATATGATATAATACATGACTAGCACACCCCAAGGGATACCCTGGTGGCTAGGGACAGAATAGTCGAGAGATATGCCGACTGATATGTTATAATAGCCGAAGGTTATACCGGCTGATGATACAATAGGATATCCGAGGATATATCCGGCTCTAATATGAACAGACGATAATGGTCATGGGCTTAATCAACCTATGAAAATACTTCGTCAGCCGGGTCAGTGGGTTGGTGTGGGCGGTGACCCAGAGGGACGAATTATGGTTGGTTCACAAGTATTTGACTAGTCTGTTGTCTTGTGGTATTCCAGTAGAGATGTCAGCAGTGTCTGACCTACTGACGTTTGGTGACATAGGGTATTCCTATTTGGACCACCACTATTCCGAGGTTTTGGTTTTGACCAGTATACTATCCTGCGTCTGACAGGTATGAGTGGTCAGTAAGTACAGAGGTTCTGTCGGGAACCCTGTAAGGTTTAATAAAAAAATTATTCCAGAACAAAGGGTATTTCTGGTGTTTAAATTTTGAAGTAAAGAGCTGTCAGACGGGATAAGGGTTCTTTCCGGGTTTCGAGGGAAAATTCGGGAAGGGTCCTTACAATTCTACACTCAAGTGTGGCAATTATGGGGCCGATGGACACAAAATAAATGTCTGCACACAACCGGTGGACCGTAATAAGGAAGCCAAGTTCAAGCATAAGCAAGAACTTAGGAAACAGAGAGAAGCTGCCAGAGCTGCAAAGGCTGAAAAGACGGACAAGCTACATGTAAGTGCCTATTATTTGAACTTACAATGTTAGCTTAAGCATTTGTGAATTATGTGCTGAAATCTGAATTGTGTGTTGAATTGGGTGTTGAAATGGGATATTGAAATCTGAATTGTGATACTGAATTGTGATATTGAAATATGAATTATTATAAGCAGTATTGAATTTTTCTATTGTAGGGATTGTAATATGACCTTTTCTTGATTTTGTTAGAAGCAGTCTTCAATTTCAATATACATTGGGATAGTAATCTAAGCTTGTCTTGATTTTGTTACAAGCAGTCTTCAATTTCAATATACATGGGGAATGTCAATTGGTGGGAAACACAAACAAAACCAGCTGCTTATTACTAGGTCACTCTCTCTCAGTCTCTCTATCTGTGATTTGTGCATTAACATTGGAACTTAAAACTGAGCTTGGTCTCTCTAATTCATTCAAGGGTGGGTGGCATGAGTTGGACAGATAGGGTATAGTTTGTGCATATTAAGGAAAGTAGGATGAGGTAAAAGTTAAAGCTTAAAAGACTGAGCAAATTTAAAATAGAATGAGCAAAACAAATTGGACAAGTATTGCTATTTCAGACAAGTATTGCTATTTCAAACAAGTATTGCTATTTCAGACAAGTATTGCTATTTCAAACAAGTATTGCTATTTCAGACAAGTATTGCTATTTCAAACAAGTATTGCTATTTCAGACAAGTATTGAATTTCAATCTATATAGGGATTGCAAACTATTTTGTCAAAGAACAGTGTATGTAATCTATATAGGGATTGCAAACTATTTTGTCAAAGCCAAACAACAAAGATTGGCTGAAGAGGGCAAATGAATTGTTGCCCCATTGGCACCATTATTAGAATCCTACTAGCTAGACTAATCCTTTTTGTTGTATTTTGTTAGCATTGGGAACCATTGGTTGCTTACATAGCTTTTGTAGTTTGCAAAGCCTAATTGTAGTGTAATGGAAACTTTTCAAGTCCAATGCCTTCCTTTTTGACTCATTGGACTTCAAAAGTTTGATGGTTGTAGGTTTTGAAGTGGTGCTTTTGTAATACAAACACTGCATCCTTTTGTAATGGCCCAAAGTTGAATCACAAGTTATGCTCATTTTATGATCAAAGTGTTATTATGCTTCCTTTAATGCTCAAAGTGTTATGGTAAAGTTTTATGCTCAAAGTGTCATGCTCCTTTTATGGTCAAGTTGTATGCTCAAAGTGGCCAAATTTCAATCATCTTATGCTCAAAACTTATCCTCCATTTTCAATCTCATTTTCATAACCAAAGTCAATTCTCTCAATTCCACCATTTCATAACTTGAAACACTTATAATACATCAAACATACATCCTAGTACAAACTTGATCATCCATTGCATAAAGTATCTTAACTACTTACTTCAAGCTTTCTAACTTACTTTTGCACCTTACACATACATAATTCCAATCAATACAAGCCAACTGAACATAAGTGCAATCCTAAGCTTAAACACCTTCCTCTTCTCAATCAACAATTGCTCTTCTTCTCTATCAAGCTTCCTTAGCAAGCCTGGAATTATTGTCGTTGACCTTTTGCACATCTTCGGATCGAACCACTCCCAAAAGTCACAGTCTTTGCCACGACCTGTGTGACCCCTAACCTGCATTATCAAACCGATCTTCAATTGCATACATACAAATCAAATTGAAATTTCATCCAAACTTTTAAAAATTTCTCCAACCCATTACTTGTTTCAAACACAGCAGCAACAATCTTACCACCAAGAACGCCCAATGTATGTCACCCACTGAAATTTTTTCTTACTTTTCATTCAAAACCACCAAGAACGCTGCTAACCACCAATTCCTTCCAAACCCAGAATTTTTTTCATAACTAAATCAGTTTAAATTCATGCAAACTTTTAAAAATTTGTCCAACCCATTACTTGTTTCAAACACAGCAGCAACAATCTTACCACCAAGAACGCCCAATGTATGTCACTGACTGAAAATTTTTCTTACTTTTCATTCAAAACCACCAAGAACGCCGCTAACCACCATTCCTTCCAAACCCAAAATTTTTTTCATAACCAAATTAGTTTAAATTCATACAAACTTTTAAAAATTTGTCCAACCCATTACTTGTTTCAAATACAGCAGCAACAATCTTACCACCAAGAACGCCCAATGTATGTCACCCAATGCAAATTTTTCTTACTTTTCATTCAATACCACCAAGAACGCCGCTAACCACCAATTCCTTCCAAACCCAGAATTTTTTTCATAACCAAATCAATTTAAATTCATAATCCACACACTCAAATTCTCTCTTACCCGACCGTCTGGACAAACAAGAAACCTCCTGCTTGGGTTTTCTTCGGTCCATGAAGTCTTCATTGTAGCCATCTTCCCACAAAGGCATCTTCGTTGCTGCGCCCACCCTCCACTCTCATCCATAGCTCGTTCGGCGTTGCTGCCCCCTTTTCTCATTTCGACTCTGCAACAATCTTCTCGGCCTATAAGCTACATGACTCCTTATTCACAAAATGACTTAAACACCTCGCCAAAGACTGCCACATATGCACACTTCACGGAGTTTAAAACGGAGTCAGTTATTTGGTGCAACATTTTTTACGTTGCTACTGTTATGGGTCCATTTTGAGGCAATTTTCAGTTTTTGGTTCAATTTGAGAATCGCTGGCTTGTTCTGGGTACATTTTAAGTAATAAGCCTTAAGTTAATTTATGTTTTTATTAGTTTATTGTTATGGATTGAAGAAGATGTTGTTGTGTTTTGGCAGAATACTGAGGTCAACTTCTTTTTTGAATTTATTTCTATCTTTGATTGTTAATGCATGTAGCTGAAAATGGTTGGTTAGGATTTGATTTCGTTTTTATGGATGATGATTCATGTTTGAGTTTAATGGTGAATGCAAATCCGTTGATGATCCTTATTGCAAGTAGCTGAAAATGGTTGCTTAGGATCTGATTTTATTTTTATGGATGTTAATTGATGTTTGAATGTAATATTGAATTGAAATCTATTGATGCACACCAACTGTTTGATAAAAGTTCTTAATGGATTTATAAGCTGTTTAAATGGCTTACCGTTTGGTTGTTATTTGGATTTTCAGTCATTAGGAGGATTAGCTTCGGTCATGGCCTTGGTTTTTTATTCCACTTTCGTTGAATGGAAGTAAGCACTTAGAGAATATGTAAACAGAAATTAAATCAGTCTAGGATATTTAGGTGGCCATCTGAAGTAATCTTCTTTCATGATCTGATAGTATGTGGATGCATATTTGTATTCTTATCATCCGTTGGAGCAGACGGGTTTTTGAAGTTATGGTTTGGAATATTGATTATTGTTTCCATACCTACCTTTTTCCATCCTCAGATGAAGGAAAAGCCAGATTAAAAATTGAGTTCAATTTTTTTCCACTTTGGAATCGAGCCATTTTGTTTGTATCTTATCATGTGAAGCTCCTCTGGGAACTAAACGAAGATTGGGGCCGTTTTAAATTTTCTTAGATTCTGAATTTCATGTATACGGTAAAAATGCTTACTTTATTAAAGATTGGGACTGGGAGAGGATGATTTTGCTTTGGTTGAGATTCTATGTTGAGTTTATTTGTGTTGGATTTGGTGTTTGATTCGATTTTCCCACAAAGCTTGACGGAAAGGTGACTTTTTGAGAGAACTAAGCGAAGCGGGAGAACAAAGGGCCTTTTTCTTTCGTTTATTCCCTTTACTAAAAAAGTCTTTTCTCTGCAACATGGGAAGATGTTTGTCATAGTCATTGTCGAATTGGAGTTTTTTTTATATTTTTGGTGTATCAACATTTATATATGTGATGATCCACTTATTAATAGGACATTACCCTTCTGGACTTCTGTTTGGTTTTAGTTCTTCATCTTGCGATCTAATGTTCTAATACTTTTGTGAAGGTTAATAATTTTCGATATCGATCTCTTTGGTGGCATTTAGTTTTTTACCTTATTTTAAGTGGAATGTGCATTTGTTAACTTTTGTCATCAATTTTTAATTTTGTTTGCTGGTAATTTACTGCTATGTAGATTTTTGGTTTGATGTTGACTGAATTTTTTGTGTTGCAGATGAGCTTATTGCCAACGCTACTTACATTGGCACCCCCGGCAAGGGTATTCCTGCTGCTGATGAGTCAACTGGAACTATTGGCAAACGTTTTGCCAGCATCAATGTTGAGAATGTTGAATCAAACAGGCGTGCTCTTTGTGAGCTCCTCTTCACCACCCCTGATGTGCTCCAATACCTTAGTGGAGTCATCCTCTTTGAGGAAACCCTCTACCAAAAGACATCTGACGGTATTATAACCAAATTAAGCTGTCTTTCATACTTTCTTGAATTAGATTCAAGTTCATTCTGACTTAGCATTCTTATATGACACTTTGATTGCACAAGAAACAGTCTTCTTATTTGAATCAATTATGTATGTACTGTATTGTAACTTTTTCTGGTTATTTGGATTGTTGGCCTTTTCCAAATTGTTTTAGTTCGAATGGATCTTATCACAAATAATTCCACAAATCTCCCTTGAAACAATACTCACTCATTTTTTTATGTTGTGCAGGTAAGCCATTCGTTGATTTCTTGAAGGAAGGTGGTGTCCTTCCCGGAATCAACGTTGACAAGGGCACCGTTGAGCTTTCCAGTACCAATGGTGAGACCCACCCAATGAACGAAGTTGTCAATTGAAGCAGATATGTCAACATGTTGCAAACTTACGATCATAATTTAGTAGATTTTGTTAGTTTTTTCGTTGTCCAGGGGTTGTGATTATATGGTAATGAGCTTTAGATTAATCAATTGAAAAGATGTGGTTTCTAATGTAGATTAATGGACTTGCTTGGTTAGTTGCATGATAACTATTGGCTTTAATGATGAGGATGATCACAAATATTGAAATGAAGTTGAGTGGTGTAGTTACTAGATACCCCAGCTTCATGTCTATTGGCATCTATGGTCTGCCTACGAGTCTGTCATTTGAACTCATTGACATCTATTTCAGTTTTCATTCATATATTTTCCCTTCTTGAAGCCATATATTATATCTTCCTTAGGTTCGTTTATTACTAACAATGATACCTGCCAATCATGACAGGTATGGGATGTTGGTGGACAATAACGACTGAGGACTTCGTGGGCAAAATATTACCATGGAACTCATGCCATCATTGCGGTAATAGACAGTACAAATACAGCCTGGATTTCCATAATGAAAGATGAACTCTTCAGGTTGCTGGCACATCAGGATCTTCAAAACTCCGTTGTACTGGTCTTTGGAAATAAAGAAGGCCTCCATGATGCCATGACTCCAGCCGAGATCACGGACAACCTATAGGCAATTTTTATAATGTAAAACTTAAGTTTTAAGCTGTATATTTTGAAATGTAACATAAGCATATTAGTTTAACCTAATTTTTATACACAGATATTATAATCAGTTCAATACTCCCGCCGCATCGCGCTGGTTCAAAAACTAGTTTACTCTAAAACAAAAAATTAGCAGATTGAACTTATGGGTGTCCCCCATTCGCAAGCACTTTTGTATGCAGACACAACCCAACAATATTGATGTTTGTCCAAGAAAGAGTGCTGTGTGGCGCATCCTAGGGGATCCAAGGGGACCCTGGCTTTATTTTATATTTCACTAGCTAGCTACTTCGACCTTCAATATATCGAATAGACAATGGTTAATTAAGCAAATTAATCATCAACAATTAATGGGAGTAAGGAAAATATAATGAAACCATCATGCTTCTTCTATAATGTATATTTATTTATAAGACTAACAAAAAAGTCCAAGGCATTGTGTGATTCACCTTGATTTTGTTGCAATTGTGCCGCTCACAAAAGTCTAAGAACAATTAATATACAATCAACTGACATTAAGAAAAAAGTTTAAGAATGCTCCTTCTACTATTGTGTTTGTGTGTTGCTTAATAAGTTACGTACGATTTTTCATTTTTTCTGAAATTAATTAAATCAATGTTTGAGTGGCGTTGAAATGATGTACTATTTTTCTTGAAATTTTATTTGATAAAAGTAAGTTTAATGTAACTTTGGCTTGATGGAATTCTCCTATTAAAAAATAAATAAAATTGAAAAGAAGACCTTATCGAGTGAGAGAAGATCAACTATATCCTACTAGCTAATTAATTAGTTAGCTAGCCCACCTATTCCTTTTGACCCCATGCCACTGACTAATCCCTCTTCTTCTTTTGACCCCTAATTTCCTTGACGATCAAGGAAACGAACTCATTTCTAAAAGTGATTAGAATTTTTTATACTTGGTCGGTTGTATTTTAATTTGTATTTTAATTTGCTTTTCCATTAATTAATATAATGTGCGTGTGTTGCGTACTTTGTATCTATCTATGCATGCACACTGGCTATGCCCATCTATATACCAAAATAGTGAGAGAAAGTGCGCATGTGGATGTGGTATATTGACATTCAAGGCCATCGATCCTAAGGCATATCGTCCAAATAATGTTGCTTTTCTTTCCTTACTTAATTCATGAGATATATAGAGAGAGTTGACATATATAAGGTAATCATGATGAATTTGCTCAATTAGCTAGCTACCTCCAACCAAGATCGACGTCAACCGAGCACTACTTTACTCTTGTCAATGGTGAGGCCTTTAATGCTCTCTTGCACTTGATTAATTATGATTAAGAATATCGGCTACCTAGATACTGCATCGACAAGTTTATTAATAAAACAAAAAAAAAAAATAGGGATTATGGGATGAATGCTTATCATCATTAGAATAATTAATGGATATATTGTAGAGGGTATTATTTGCTGACGCTAAAACAACAAGTCGCTTTGAGATATGAATGAATGGTGTAGATTAATTAATTCTAATAGCTAATAATTTTTATTTCGTTTTTGATACAATAATATTCAGAAACACAAACATATGTCATTTTTGTCATTCAAAACGGGATATACCTAAATGATATAATGTCATGATGTCCCTTAGAACGCCAGGTGACTCACTGACTCCAACAAATTAATAGTTAGGTTATTGGAAACTCAATGTTTGATGACCAAGTAATGAAATAGTAAATTAAAGAGTTGAACAAGGAATTGAAGTGTTTGATCATCAACAGCGTGGTTCAGTGGTAGTGAAGAAGGTGGCTAGTTGTTGTCAAATCATGCACAGATATAATGGTAAATTTATGTAGGGGCCGCCAGTGCCAATGGCCAAAGGCGATGTTACAAGAAATTCAATGTTTGCCACTTTCATCAACGACTACGAGGATTTTGTCAAGCAAACAGCCAACCCACCCATCATTATACTTGTTCCCTCCCTCCATATCAAACCCATATATCTTTGATCATTTCATATCAATTGCCACAGAAGCTGTAGCTTTGATTTTATATAGGGCAAATTACAATTTACTATATTATGATTTATACCTTATAACAGATTTATATCTAACTTTTTGTCGAGAGCATTGAAGAGTTGAAGAATTGCATAAAAGACTTGGATGAAGAAGAAGAGTTTTGAGAGAAATGGAAACAAAGAAGTCTAAGTGTATTGATCAATTGATGATAACATAATAACACTACAAGATTAGCTTTTATATGTGATTACAACACAGCGTGATTAGTAACTAACTCCACACTTAGCTCAACAGTCTCTAACTACCATAACAGAAACTAACAACTCAACACAGCTAGCATTCTAACACTTTTCAAATGTTGCAATTATTCCATAAACTCTTCAAACGTGACAACATGGTCCCTCCGTTTGTTGGTGACTAAGCTGTATCACTGGCAATTGACTTGGCAGCATACCAACTGCTGACTCAAGAAGAAGGAATCATTAACTAAAGGTACGAAGGAAGAGCATGGATGGTAGCTGTGTGAGTGTGTGAAAAATAGTTAGCATTGATGTGTGTGTGAGAGCAAATCAAGGAGTGAGCAAATGTGTGTGTGCTATGACATCATAGTGTCATCATCTCTAACCGATTTGTAGAGAGAGTGAGTGAGTGTATATGATGTGTAATTTGAACAAACTCATAGTAGTGAATCAATAGAAAAACTCAAGGGAGAAAGTCAGTCATAGCTGACCTGCCTTAAACCAGAAATCTCTCTAAAGCATATTAACAAACACTTAGGGCGCATAAGATCAATATATTGATAAGCACCTAAATTCTAGCAATACCATCAATCCGACTTCACAAAACCTAACAGAGAACCTAACAGAGAAATTGAATGCATCATGAGCTAGTCTCGAGTCAAAGGTTCAGCTAGAGATTAGGGTTTAAGATTCATACCTTACATGCTGCAGTTTCCTGTTGTGAAGCGAATCGCCTCCGATCCTAGAAGAGATCATCATCCTCTTCGACGAATCGGTCTCAATCGATCATCATCCTCTGCGATTCCTCTTTGAGCCTGGCCATCCGACACCGTTAACTATTCCGTTAATATTTCTGTTAAATGCTGACTTGGACAAAATGGGACCCACACTTTAATTAATTAATGACAAGTGGGATGGCAAAAAATAATACTAAATTAATTTTAAAATTTAAAAACTATTTATTCAAAACAAAACAAAAAATGTTATTTAAAAGTTGAATCAAAGAATCTGGTATGGAAAACCATATATCCAGAAGCACAATAGCCATGAAAACATTCCCATGCACATGCACAACATGCTTGCATCCACACGCACACAGAGAAAGAGAGGGAGAGGGAGAGAGATGAAGAAGAAGAAAAAGAAGAAGAAGTCTCGCGCACAGAGAGGGAGAGCGAGAGGGAAAGTGAGAGAAGAGAAGAAGAAGAAGACATGAGCAGAGAGAGAGAGAGAAGAAGAAGAAAGAAAAATTGAGAGGAAGAAAATGGGAGCAATAAGCCATTGATAGGAATCAAGGGAGGAGCCACCCTTGGGCTAGGGTGTGCTCCAGCCCAGTGTAAGTTACAAAAAATTACATGTTTTAGTGTTCATTTTAATGAAAATTACTAATTTTTTGGAAGGTAGCACGCCCTATTCAATTAAAATTAGCCTAGTTTAAGTTAATAAAGTCCAAAACAAACCCACTTTTAATTAACCACACATAATAGATTCCAACAAAAAATTTATAAGCCAGTGCTATAAAAGTTTCTAGCTCCGCCATTGATAGGAATCTTAATGTTTAGGGAATTTTCTGGATGTTTATTGATATGTTGGAAGGTCTGAAATTGTTCTCAGTTAATGGAATTTTTTTGGAAATTTTAGGGAACTTTCTGGATTTTCTGGAAAATTTTGTGTTTGTTTGAATATTTCGTAACTAAAGAGCATGAATACCCTTAGCAGCGAAATATTCAGAAAAATAGTGTCACAGAAAAGACCTTTTCTGGCGCTATTCATCTAAATTTTCGGTGCTAAAGGCATTTCATCCTTTAGTGACCAAAATATTCAAACAAACTCATACTTTTTTCCAGAAAAATTCCAGAAAATTCTCAAGAATGTGATCGGAGGGGTTTGTGATAGATGAGAGGCATACAAAATTATTTTGGCTACAATCTAAAGTTTTTTTATTTGATTTCTCCATATTTTTACATACTCTCTCTCATGCTTCTTATTCGATTCAACAATCCATCTTTTTTGTTTTTTGGGTTTTGAATAAATTAGTTTTCAAATTCATGGGAAAGAAAACTAGTTTTAATAATTTTAAATTAATTTATTATTATTTATGCCACGTGGTGCCTACTTGTTATTAATTTAAATTAAACTGTGGATCTCATTTTATCCACGTCAGCATTTAACTGAAATTTTAACGGAATAATTAACGGAGAGGGCCGGCATGTTGTCACATTTTGAAGAGTTCATGTGGGTAATTGCAATATTTGAAAGATTATGTATGAATCTATTATAAGGTGTAAACCATAAAGAGTAATTTTCCCTTTTATATATTACTGGGTACCTTTTTTTTACATAACCATATAGATGGAGGGATCAAAATTATACATTAAATATCAACCACACGCTCTTTACAAGTGTAGGACTCGAGTCTGAAACATGTGTCATTATACAATACGTAAAAATACTATTAGATCAATAATACAAGTGAGCATTATATCATAATATTCAGAAGAAAAAATCCAATTATAGTAAAAAACAAGATGGATAACAAATGGTATATAAACTTTGTTCCCCATAAAATAAAGCAATAGATAATGCAAACATCTTTCCTCAGGCTGTCTTGCTCCCTTTGCAATTCAATGATTAGAAATAGAAATGAAACCCCTTTGCCACTTGGCTGAAACCCCTAAGACGTCGTTATTTACAAAAGTCGAATTCGAGACCTCCCGCATAACATACAAACAACACCCTACTTGTTTATACTTTATACATAGCTTAGTTACATATAGACCACTAGCTATCTAGCTAGCTAGCTACTATATCTTTTAATTTCCAAAATCCATCATGCATTTGCAATTTGCAATTTGCAAACCACACCAACTTATTTCTACGTACATCAGTCCATCCCCATCTCTTCGTATGCCCACAAGTTTGACAATATTTTAATTCTACAATACAAAGCTATTTATTAAATCATTTTAACGAAAAAAATATTGTTTATATGAGGTATAGCTAGGTTCCTCCAGCTAGCTCAGTGAGTGATCGATCGAATGTGTTGTTTCTCTTTGTTTTAGTATGTAGTATTGATTTGACAAACAATAGATCTTGTGTTGTGCCACGTTGTAAGTGTCTTTAATTTGAATTTTTTCGGTAGTGGTGATCTGATGATGCTTCTGTGTTACGATTTCATAGATATGATATATTTAATAGAGGGCTACACCTAAAACATGATATCCGTCTCGATCAATAGTCTATGCTCTATCATCATAGTTTAGATTATTGATTATTCATATCTAGTTTGGATTTGGAATACAGTACGTTGGTACTCATTTTAGGGACATAAAATGAGACATCACTGCCTTCATTTTCGCTGCAAAAGCACAAAGATCACAAAGTATATAAGATTGAAAGGTCAACGATACGAATTAAATTTATATCGTACAAATAAAAAAATTTCTATTCTTTAATTTTGATCTAAATTTTAATTATCAGTGCATTATTCACGGGGACAGAAGTAATGTTCCACAACCACTCCAACATATACTCCATTTGCATATAGGGGAGTGTGACCCACTTGAGACATGACATTCTAAGTAGAATGACCATGACTAGACAAATCTACGGTGGATATGATTCGCCTATTTTTAACTTTTTAAGTATTTCGTTCATATTATAATATGTAAAAATAATAACATCACAATATTTTCGATATGGTTAAGGTTTTTTGGTATATATAGTTAATTAACAACATGAGAATGTCTTATTAGTATTATTATTTATATGGTTATTGTATAATGAAAAATTTTAAGTTTTGAATTCGATACTTGTAAAAAGTAAGGTGATAAATATCCCCTCCTTATAAAACGGAAGCTAGCGATCTCTTGGATCGTGTATTTTATATATCTATAGGATCGTGTATTTTATATATCTATAGGTAATTACTAGGTATATATCTAGTAGTAGCGAGGTCGCGGAGGCAGCCAATCGCCATGGATAGTGATTATATTGTGGGGGTGAGGGCTGAGTGACTTGACTTATTTAGCTAATTAATTTTGAGGAGACTGGGCCATGCCGGCCACTATCGCTGGCGCTGAGTCAACCTCACGAGGAGTCCATATTCCAAACGAAGTAGCTAGTAGCTACACGTACCAAAAGATCGGCCCCGAGGAAATGTATAGCAGGGTCAGGGTGACTAGTGGTGACACACTCCCTGACCCAGTGGCCAGTGACACAGTCACTCTCTTTCTCTATATATACGAGGCCACACAACCCACTTGTTAGATACATTAGATATAGGGTTTGGATCAAAATCCCAAAACAAGGTGTTTTAAGGAAGCAGGGATTTGATAGATCATACATAACATATATTCAAGTGAGAAGCTGAGATATAAATATAGCAGTTACTACTTAACTAATAAGTGAGATCGAAGTGAGAAGAAAATGGTGGATAGAGTTGTGGATGATGATGATAATAAGAAGAGAAATATGTGTGATGAATATGAAGAGGGTGTGGTGGATGATATGTCTGTTGATTGGAGAGGCAAACCCTGCAAGCCTACCAAGCATGGTGGAATGAGGGCTGCTCTTTTTGTCCTCGGTCTCTCTCTCTAGCTCTCTGCATGCTTATTTATGTTTTTCATAGTAAATATAAAATAATAATAATGATATATAATATTACAGGTCTGCAAGGTTTCGAGATGATGGCAATAGCTGGTGTTGGGAACAATTTGATCACCTATGTGTTGAATGAGATGCACTTTTCACTGTCAAAATCTGCAAACATAGTAACCAACTTTATAGGGACCGTCTTCCTCCTCTCCCTCTTTGGCGGTTACCTCTCAGATTCTTATCTTGGGAGCTTCTACACACTCATCATCTTTGTCTTCGTCGAACTCTCTGTAACACTCTTGTCTCTGCTCCCTCAAATCTAATTCACTTTAATCATCATCATCATCTTATTAAATTCTGAAAAACCAATCTTATTTTTATTAATACATGATGGTTTCTAGCAAAAGTAGTGGCTCATTATTCTTAAATATGTATATATATGTTTTTCTTACATGATGGTTTCTAGCAACAGCTAGCCCATTGTTTAATTTGGGTTGCAGCTCAAAGCTGGCCTCTCAAAGTGGAGAAGGCATTATCTATATTTCCTTAATTAATATGAAAAAATGATTAATTAATTTAGGGTAAAATTGGTTGCAGGGTTTTATATTACTGTGTGTACAAGCCCATCTCCCAGAGTTAAGGCCACCCCCTTGCAAGATTTTAACGTCCCAGCAGGAAGACTCATGTCCTGAGACAAAGGGGTACCAGGCTCTGATATTCTTCGTTGCAATTTACCTAGTGGCTTTAGGAAGTGGTTGTCTAAAACCGAACATAATCTCTCACGGGGCAGACCAATTCAGAAGGGAAGATTCCAAGCAATCGAAGAAATTATCGTCTTACTTCAATTGCGCATACTTTGCTTTCTGCATGGGAGAACTTATTGCATTAACTGTGCTTGTTTGGGTCCAAACGCATTCTGGGATGGATGTTGGTTTTGGAGTCTCTGCAGCTGCCATGGCACTGGGAATAATAAGCTTCACCTTTGGTACACCTCTCTACAGAAACAAATCCCCTTCCGGAAGTATTTTCACTCCAATTGCTCAAGTAATTAATTAACCTCTCTCTCTCTCTCTCACCTTTTCCCTTCAATTTATCAAACACTTTTTTGCCTTTTTCATTTTCTACTTTTCTCCTTTGGAAATTGTGGAGCCTTTTCGATCTTACAAATTAGAATGTTATTCTTTTGTTCCATAATTTAAGGCTAAATGGTTGTTAATTAACGTGCTTGAATTTTACTCAAATTTTATTAACTGTTCCGAGATTTCATCCTTAAATTTAACTCAAATGTGTAATAATGATCTTTCCGTCAAATTTTTTAACGTTTTCGATTAAAAAATGTCATATGAAATGACATATTTACCCTTCATTTTAACCGAACACGTTCGAAAAATTGACGGAAGAACCATCGTTACACTTTTGGGTAAAGTTCGGAAAATTGTAATATTGAAGTTTAGAGACAGTTGGTAAAATTTGGATAAAATTCAGGACGAGGACACATATTTAGCCAATATTTAATTATGTATGTTTAGCTACATGTGATTTTTAAGCTCATTATAGTTTTGATACAACGATATTGATAAAGGACGATGTATACATTGAATATCGACTCAACTGTTTATGAGTATTTTAAACTGTTAAATGAATTTCTTGTTGTTAAGTTAATCACTCTACTCAAAAGAGTTTCTTAATGAAATAGTTTTATGATTTACTTTCATAATTCCTGGCCTGAGATCAGTAAAGTAGCATATTTTTATCTTGTTTGCTAAACAAACA
The DNA here is from genome assembly GCA_037349345.1 of Oemleria cerasiformis. Classification (NCBI taxonomy): domain Eukaryota; kingdom Viridiplantae; phylum Streptophyta; class Magnoliopsida; order Rosales; family Rosaceae; genus Oemleria; species Oemleria cerasiformis. The sequence goes on along the minus strand of JAZGTL010000078.1, from coordinate 799,049 downwards.
TATCCTTTTATTATTGCCATGAAATGTTTTTTGGTCTCAAAATGAAAGGATGGATCTAGATTTGTACATGTCAGTGAGATTGAGATGACTTGAACGTACCCTTTTGCCTTTTTTTTATTATTACCACCCTTTATGACGATTGATAGGTTTGGGATTTGGCACCGGCCTACATAAAGGCATACTTTTATGTTAAATATGAATCTTAGAAAGTGCGCAAGCGCATGATCCATGTCTACAAAAATATTGATCAATAATCCTCGTAATTTATATTCATTTTAATGTGCACAAATATACTGACGGATGGATCAGGTGTTTGTTGCTGCGTTTACAAAGAGAAAGCAAATCTGTCCTTCAAATACAGAAATGCTTCATGGAAACCAAAACAATGTGCCAAACCACCTCTTTCTTCCCATGTCACCAAACACTAGCAGCCCTCTCCTCCATACCGAAAAGTTCAGGTACCAATTCATGTACAATCCATTTTAAATTAAAAGCAACAAATTAATCTTATATATGCCCTGCACTTGCATTCATGGTTCAAAAAGACAAAGAAATTAGGTTCCAAATGAATGCATCAAATTTAGGGATGTTATATATTTGCTTAGAATACGCGCTTCCTTCTGTTTTACCGAAACTACCGGCTTTTGCTAATGTCATTGTCAATATCTTTATGTGCTCAATCCAATACACATCAACTATAGGCTATAGCTACGTAGCTAGCACTATCTCATTATTTCCAGCAGCAGCATTTTAATTAATCTGAAAGAAAACAAGTTGCATAAATATTAATTTAATTAACCACGTATATATTGGTACTGAAATGAACACCGCATGCATGCAGATTCCTAGACAAGGCATGCATCAAAATTGAAGATGGGAGTCGAAGAAGCGAAAGTCCATGGAGACTATGCACCGTGGGTCAAGTGGAGCAAGTGAAAATAATAATCTCAGTTGTCCCCATATTTGCGTGCACCATCATCTTCAACACCATTTTAGCTCAACTTCAAACATTCTCAGTCCAGCAAGGAAGTGTGATGAACACTAGCATCACAAAAGGCTTCAAGATTCCTCCAGCTTCGCTCCAAGCCATCCCTTACATTATGCTTATCTTTCTTGTCCCTCTCTATGAGATTGTGTTTGTGCCAACCGCGCGAAAATTCACAGGAAGGGACTCCGGAATCTCTCCTTTGCAAAGAGTTGGCACTGGCCTCTTTATTGCCACCTTCTCAATGGTTTCAGCCGCACTTATTGAGCAAAAGAGAAGAAATCACCAAAAGGATGATGAGCTTATTTCTATCTTTTGGATTGCTCCACAGTTTCTCATTTTCGGGCTCTCGGAGATGTTCACCGCCGTGGGGCTTATAGAGTTCTTCTACAAACAGTCGCTGGAGGGGATGCAATCCTTTTTGACTGCCATGACATATTGCTCTTATTCATTTGGCTTCTATTTGAGCTCCCTCCTTGTTTCCCTTGTCAACAAACTCACCTCAACTTCTTCAAAGGGTGGGTGGCTGAGTGACAATGATCTCAACAAGGATATGCTAGACCGTTTCTATTGGTTACTAGCTGGCCTCAGCCTCATCAACTTCTTCAATTATATTTTTTGGTCTAATTGGTATTCTTACAACCCCTCTTTAAATTTATCATCATCGCCAAAACATGATCACTACTCCACCTATGCCTATGGAAAAGACTTGGAAAATAACCCTTCAAAGCATGTTGAAGGCGCCTCTCATGATCATGGGTCATCTATTCTATGAATGGTTTTATATATATATATATATATATTTATATTTATCCTCTCGTCTCTTGTACATATACAAAATGAAAAGGCAGGCAAAGTTCCTCCATCAGGTTTTTAATAATAGTAATATCGATATGCATGCTAGACTGCTAGTTACCTAGCTAGCTTTAATTAATTTTTTTTTGGTAATAATACCAAGTGTCCTCACAATGGAAGGGTTCCCATTTGGGATGCAGCTTTCTTTGGCCAGAAAATACTCCCATCGAGTTTTAAATTCCTACCAGTTAAATATCAAGAAATTCGATATCTGAAAGTGGCAATTTATCAACTACATCACACATTGTGGTTAGCTTTATTCATTTGATATATACGTTAGAGTAAACTAATCAATTAAGCCCGAGAACAAAGTAAACTAGTTAATTACGATCAAATGATAAGCAAAAGACAATACTTGATACACAAGAAAACTGATTATGCAGTGGTTGATGACGATGCCATGATTTTCTACACAAGTAAACCTTCTCGTATCTGTCAGAATCGATCTCAATGCTTAACCTATTGATAGGTAATAACTCAATATCAAAGCGCGCATTCTATAAGACGTGAGGTTTCCTTAATAGAGACCAAATTTAAGTGTCTTTCACGTTCAACTTCTATTCCAATTTGGAATAGAAACTAGCAAACCTCTTTACCAAGACTTTCCTAATCGACTTAAAACTCAAAATTGGCCCAAAATGCGCGTCACATTATCCTCATCTTCTATATATATATATATATATATATATATATATATATATATATATGTGAATAAGTATATATTAGGAAGTCAGGTCTTAAACCCAAGAACCACAAGAGCTTAGATTCAATGAACCCGACCTCCCTCCTAGTTGTATACATCGCTATCTCACCAGTCACCACCTTTTGTCGTGAATGCGTGTTTCTGTTGATCATGTGAGAGCAAAGGAAAGAAAAGGAAGGAGTGGTCTAAATTAGTGTGGTTAATTTTGGGAGGAAAAAGAGAAGATGCAAGTGGTGGGGTGGGGTGGGGTGTTTTGCTTTATCCGCGCTTTGGTTAATTAATTAAGATTATTATTTCTTTGTTAAAACACGAGTCTTGCGGATCCGCTCCCCTTTTACACAAAAGCAAAGCTAATCTAGGGATGATATTCCACCATTACTATGTAATGTCCACTGTAAGTCGATCTATATTATAATTAATTAATTGTATTTAATAATTAAATAAGCTTAATTTTTTAATTAAAAATGAAAATGGAGAACACTTTGGACTCTTTTCTGAAGACTACAAGCCTAGAATAAGCTCTTGTCTGTTTCTCAGTCACAGGGAGATATCATATATATGATTCAATCACTTTCAGTTTAAGATATCATGCCATGAATATATATATATATATATATGAAAGTGAAACATGTCTCCTACATGTCGTCTGTTGGAGTATTGCATCATTATATTCCTACAGCTGACTACTGCCTCCATCTGCGCCTTTGAGACTTGAGAGTGGTATAATAGTTTTAACCTATTTTTAATTTCTTTTGTTTTTGTCCACAACATAATTTTAACTTTTATGTATTTTTTGTAAAAGACTCTAATGGTCCCCATAAGCACCACTCTTTACCAGCAAAGTTGTCTCCATGCTTAATCTACGTAATTACCGCTGCTTAATTACCTCTAACAGTGTTTTGACTGTTTTGCGTCTGCAATTTGCTTTCTTTTGTTGTGGATAGTGGAATTACGATTTTGCCCTTCTTCATTTGGTACACGGCTCCTCAATTTCTCACCCTTTCTTCGTCAGGGTCTCTTCATTTTATCCCATTCAATTTCTCACCCTTACTTCGTCAGAGCTCCAACATCGTTCCCAGCCTTCCTTCAACAGAGCCCCAATCACAGCCACCAGCGATTATCGTTTTTCTCCGTCTCTCCCTTATCTTTGCCTCTGTTCCAGTCTCACCACAAACCCCCAAACCCTAATCAATCATAACCCATCTCTATCTCCGCGAAACCTCTCAATTTCGTTCTTCAAATTCGGATCCTAATTTCATTCTTCAAATTCGGATCCTAATTTGGACCTCTCAATTTCATATATATGACATTCTCAGATAAATTTGAAAGACTGATCATCTGAGAATGTCAACCTACAGAAGAGTGACAACCTAACCTCATCTTTCTTCTCAAATTGGCAACTGCCACACAAAAATACAATTAGATACATTTTAATGCAACGATCCGTTGTAGTCTAGTTGGTCAGGATACTCGGCTCTCACCCGAGAGACCCGGGTTCAAGTCCCGGCAACGGAATTTTATAAACGATTAGTAGTAAACACCTTTTAACTCAAATCACAAGTTATTCTAGAGTCACAATTTCTATTCAAATCACGATTAGTATCAAAACCATTAACATTAAGGCTGCGTTTGGGATTATTTTTCACGATTAGTAGTAAACACCTTTTAACTCAAATCACAAGTTGTTTTGGAGTCACAATTTCTACTCAAATCACGATTAGTATCAAAACCATTAATATTAAGGCTGCGTTTGGGATTAAAATTTTCATTTTTCACGATTAGTAGTAAACACCTTTTAACTCAAATCACAAGTTGTTATGGAGTCACAATTTCTACTCAAATCACGATTAGTATCAAAATCATTAACATTAAGGCTGCGTTTGTGTAACGACCCAGACCAGAATTTAAATTCTTTTGAGAATTGGACCATTTTACCTTCAGTTTTGGATGGGTTCGGGAGTCACTTTTTGACTGGTAATACTTTTGGGAATTTTTCTTGGACCGTTGCGTAGGTCTCAAACTCACGAGTTCGTAGACAGGCGGCACGCGGAAAACGGAGATCCGATGAGTTCGTTACGGGTCTAGAAGCTGCAGGGGCAATTTGGTAATTTTGGAAAAGTTGAAATTATATAACAGATATTTTTCTCTCTCCTCGAGAGATTGGTCGATGCAGTCTCGGTCCTACCCGAGTCCTCCCCGTGCGAACACCGAAGGTCCATATTCATCGGAGGGATTTCGATCCGATTCGAACAAAACCGAGGTCGGGAGGATCTTCCCCGGGACCCCACGAGCATTTTGGGGTAGTTATTGGAGCGGGAGCACCGCCGTAGGCGACGGACGGAGGAGGGAGGTGAACCGAACATTCTCGGCCGTTTTTCGGCCAAACCAGGTACGATCTCGGAACTTTGACTTCATATTTGGATTCCTGGTGAAAAGTAGATGAATTTCCATGTGTAGATCGTGAAAAACGGTCAAGAAATGAAGAAGTTAGGAAACCTTGAAAATCGGCCGGAAATGGCAGTTTCCGGCGAACCAGACGGCGGCGGAGGTGGCGGTCCGGTCATCTTCTCCGACCAGCCTCCGGCGACGGCGAGGGCCGTCCGGTCGTCTTCTCCGGTGAGTCGCCGGTAACCGGTCGAGTCGAGTGAATCGGTCGAGTTGGACCGGGTCAGGTCGAGCCGGGTCGGGTTGGACCGGTCCAAGCGCGTGAACACTGTAGCAGGCGCGTGACCGGCGCGTGGCAGCGCGTGGGCGCGTGTTCTGACCTTCCGGTGGCGCGTGGCGGCGCGTGGGACTGTTCCCGAAGTCACGGCGGCGCGTGACTAAGGTTTTGGGACGTTCCGGATCAGATTTTGTTGGTTTCGAGGCCATAGGAGTTCATTTAGAGCTCGGTTGGGCAATCCCAGCGGTAAGGATTGACCGTGGAGAGGGTTTTGAGCTTGGAAAGTCAAGGTAGTTGGGTCATTATGGTGTAGGTGTTCTGAGGCTAGAGCGTACATGAATTTTGGGTTGGATGGTGATGGTAAGCGGACTTTGATTTATAAATTGTAATGCATGTATAAATATCTTTGATTTAATTACTGTTGTGTATGGTTGTATTTATAAATTGTAATGCATGTATTAATATCCTCGATTTAAATACTGTTGTGTATGGGTGCAATGATTGCTGGATAATTGTTGTTCCAATATTTCAGTGGAAGTGTATTGTGAGAAATGCTATGGTTGTTGGATTCGGTTTTGATATTGTTTGGACGTGGTAATTATTTGGGTACATGGTTATGAGTTGAAACCGTATTTGTGATAAATGATAAACAAAATATATACTTGATTTGGATACAAAACCGATTTGAAGGGGCCTAGGAGCCGGGCCTTGGTTCCGTGTTGGCAGACTCCCGGTGAACCCCCAATATAAACAAAACCGATTTGAGGGGGCCTAGGATCCGGGCCTTGGTTCCGTGTTGGCGGACTCCCGGTGAACCTCTAATATAAAAGGTGATTTTGCAGAGATTGTGGTCGAGTCCAAGTAGTACATATTCTAGCACACCCCAAGGGATACCCTGGTGGCTAGGGATATGATATGATAGTCGAGAGATATGCCGACGGATATGATATGATAGTCGAGAGATATGCCGACTGATATGATATGATAGTCGAGAGATATGCCGACTGATATGATATGCCAGTCGAGAGATATGCCGGCTGATGAGATATCATAGTACAGAGAGTTGTGATACTGGATTAGCACACCCCAAGGGATACCCTGGTGGCTAGGGATATGATAATCGAGAGATATGCCGACTGATGTGATATGATAGCCGAATGTTATACCGGCTGATGATACGATATGATAGCCGAGGATATTTCCGGCTCTAATATGAACCAGACGGCAATTATCATGGGCTTAATCAACCTATGGAAATACTTCGTTATCCGGGTCAGTGGGTTGGTGTGGGCGGTGACCCAAAGGGACGAATTATTGTTGATTCACCAGTATCTGACTAGTCTGTTGTCTTGTGGTTTTCCAGTAGAGATGTCAGCAATGTCTGACCTACTGACATTTGGTGTCAGAGAGTATTTCTATTTGAATCACCACTATTCCGAGGTCTTGGCTTTGACCTGTATATTATCCTGCGTCTGATAGTAGGAGTGGGTAGTAAGTACAGAGGTTCTGTTGGGAACCCTGTAAGGTTTAATAAAAATTATTTAAGAACAAAAGATATTTCTGGTATTTAAATTTTGAGGTAAAAGGGTTGTCAGACGGGATAAGGGTTCTTTCCGGGTTTCGAGGGAAAATTCGGGAAGGGTCCTTACAGTTTGAGATTAAAATTTTCATTTTTCACGATTAGTAGTAAACACCTTTTTCTACTCAAATCACGATTAGTATCAAAACCATTAATATTAAGGCTGCGTTTGGGATTAAAATTTTCATTTTTCACGATTAGTAGTAAACACCTTTTAACTCAAATCAAGTTGTTCTAGAGTCACAATTTCTACTCAAATCACGATTAGTGTCAAAACCATTAACATTAAGGCTGCGTTTGGGATTAAAATTTTCATTTTTCACGATTAGTAGTAAACACCTTTTAACTCAAATCACAAGTTGTTCTAGAGTCACAATTTCTACTCAAATCACGATTAGTATCAAAACCGTGTTTGGGTTAGTTAAGTGATTTTAATATATTGTTTGTTCTATTTTGATATCTATTGGGTGCTTTCTTAGTTAGCTGTAAGATGGAGAAAATTTACACTGCTTCTGCCTTAGAAATCTCATCGATGGTTGTTGGTTTAGAATTATGTTTATTACCTACTAAGAGTTTGATGAACAAATTATAATGCTTATAGAAAGAAGCTTTCAACTTTTGGTTTTATTGTTTGTTTTATTTTTTATTGTTTGTGTTGCTGTTTGTCTGTCACTCACTCTCTCAGCTTCTCTGATTTTGAGAAAGAGAGGTTTATGGTTTTTCTCACAAATTAAGGGTTTATGTGATGTAAGTTCATAGTTTGTGATTAACGACTTTGAGTGGTTATCAAACGTTGATTGAATTCTTTGTCAAATTCAATTTGAAGAATGTAATGGTCTGATCTGATTTGTCAAGCACTGAATGTAATGGTCTGGAAAACACTGAATGTAATGCTCTGTGAAACACTGAATGTAATGGTCTCTAAAACACTGAATTTAATTACCCTAGATTCAATTGGATTCTATTTCCAATTTTTGTTATTGTTTTCATCTATTTTCCATATAAATAAATATGGCTTTCAAATTTTTATTTTTTACATTTATTATATTTGTCTCTTTGGAGCTCACTGCCTCTTATTATTCAGCTCCTGCTTAGAATGGAGGTACACCTATCCATTGCTCGGGCAAGCCGGCTTGGAGACTTGGGCTGTTGACATTTTGGGGCTTCTCAGATTGGGGTTTGCTCCTTTCATTGCTTGTGACCAAAATGGACTTGTTTGATTTTTCTCTCTTTTTCTATGTTGGGTTGGTATCTGCTTAAAATTGTAGAGTTCTTTTTTTTTTCTGAATTTTTTTCCATTTCTTTTCCGAAAATCTGTCATGTATGATTTCATCAGAGAGTTGATATATCGTCACTGCATAATGGTTCCTGGAGGTGCCTCATTTTCGCTTTTTTAGAATTGAAAAGTTTTATGGTGCTTGGAGGTGCCTCATTTTAACTTGTTTAGATTTTAAAAGTGAACTGATGATTTTGCATAGGTTGTATACGTTTGAGCATTACTTCAATGAACAAATGATAATGTAAATGAACAAATGATAATGTATGTAAATAGTTAATTATTTTTTTTTGGAGTTATAATTCATATTCATAATCAATTGAACAGCTCCGCAGCAATGCGCGGGCATTCCATGCTATGTATTTTCAAAAGTTGTGACTTTAGATTTGCTGAAAGAGTGTAAGCGCGAGCTTTTCTGACGATGGCGCAATGAAGCTGAAAGAGAAAAGTGGGCACCATAGTTTGATAATAATGGCTCCATGGTCTCTGATTCTTCATCGGCTCACCCCCTTCTTTGTAGCTCGAATCAGGCAGAACCAGAGGCTTCTAAGCTCTTCTTTCTACTCGTCTTCTGCCGTAGAAGAAGCCTCTTCATCTCCATCTCCATCTCCATTTCCATCCCTCGATTCAGTTCACATGACTGATACTTGCGTTCAAGTAACTTTCTCTCTCCCTGCTCTTTTCTGTTTCTGTTTGAAGATTTTATTGTCGATAATTCCTGTCTACCATGAGATTTGATATATGGGCTGCTTGGATTTTCCATTTTTGTTCTGGGTCTTCTTTCCTTGTAATCAATTTGGGATCTTTATGAAGGTTTTCTAATTTATGAAATGTAAAAAGTCCGCAATTTGCTTGATTTGGGATGAAAATAAGGAAGCCAAAAGGAATAATATTTTTCAATTTGTTTATTTTAAATCATAACGAAAAGGAATAAGAACTATTTTCATAAATCAATAACTCGCTGTAATTCCATCACCATAGATCACTCATCTAGGCTCTCTATTGAAACACAAATCAGAAGTAGGTTTTTCTAATTATATGTTTTCACCAGAGCTTTCTAGTGAATGCATGTGCACACTTTCTGATTTTTAGGCACTAATGAGCCAAACAGCTTTGTTCTAGCAGATAATTGTAGTATCATTTCTATTTTCTTTTTTAGTAAGTTGGTCATCGTGCTCATGGAATGCAGTTTTGGATAAAGAGAGTCTGACTGTCATATAACTTATGGCCTTTAGCCTTTGTAATCTTTACTTATTTCCTAAGTCAGTGGCCTACTATTCTTCTGCTGATTTTGGTTTCTTTACTTATCTGTTTTACTTGTTTAATTGGAGATCCATACATTCCATAATAGAGTATTTGAGAGGAGTAAATTGGTGGTCGACAATATTTCATGTGATTTTGTGAAAGGAGCAACTGTTGATTATGTTGTGGAGCTCATCCGTTCTGCTTTCCAAGTAAGTCAATTTATCTTGCTGCCTTTGCATGCTTTATTTTTTTTATGTTTCTCAGAACCGCATGTGCTCAATAAATCTTATACCTGTGGTGTGACCCCTGCATGGAAATTCATGGTTTGGGATCTGTTAATGGAATAACCAAGAAGTATATTCCTTAGAATTGAAGATCTGTTTAAATTTTTTTCCATTAACTAAGTGATGCCTTTATTGGTGACATTGGAGCATAAGAGAACTCTGACATCTCCTAGATATTAAATATAGAATAATGCTATTCTATTTATTCAATATAACAATTATAGATATGGTGTAGGTCTTGGCTCCCCTTTGCTAGCTGGAGCCCATGTTAAAAATATATCATAATATTGCCCTTGATGGGATATCCAAAGCATGCAAGAAATATATCATTACTGTTCCATTTATTATATAATTGGCATAGGTATTGTTTGAGTGGTGCCTTTATTTATTATCACTGCCTATTATTTCCTAATTAGGTTATTACTGGTGCTGTGTGATCAAGGTGGAACCAGGATATTTTTTGGTTGGGAGGACTAATATCAACATAAATACGATAGCTACAGTATTGAGAGACGGTTTTTTTTTTTGGTATTTAAGTGACAGAGTGTGAGGGTTGGGGTTGTAAATTAGGAAGTGCCAAAAGGGATGGAAGAGTGTTTCCATGAGCTTAATTGGAATTTTTGAAGCTGCCTTTCTGGATGTGTGCTTATAAAGGAGTAGACTATGTTGTTGATGGGCTTAGGAGGAAATTTTCCTGGGTTACAGCCTACGAAAGCCTTTAACGTGGCTCTGCCCTTTTGTGTGGTTTCTTAGATTTATTGTTTGTGCACATCACTTGTTTCACCTTAATTTGGTAGGACAAGACTCTTTTAGTACACTATGTAGACCTGTTGCACATTTTACTTGCTCAGTTCTCAATGGATGCTCTCATCAGGAAAATTCTACAGTGTATTGAGAAGTATCATATCATGAAGTTAAGATCTATTGATGGTTGCTAAGATGTCAATGAGTTATCAACAAGTGGGAGAAATAGTGTCCCTGCGCTACTAGTCTACTTCTGCAGAACTCAAGGCACAAGTCCTTTTGTTTCATTAAAATAGTTCAGTCTTGCAGAATGGGAACTAGAGCGTTGAACTTGGTTTGTTACTCATCAAGATTGAAGCTCCACAGTACTGATGTTTTTGCTAATTTGAATTCTGTGATTGTATTTCGTAGCAGTTAGCGGTTATTATGCCTGATGCCCCAAGAGGCAGCATTTGCATGATTTTCTGATTGTTGACGCTGTATGATTTTGAAGGAGTGTAATCAAAGTGGAAATGTCACCGATATATCACATCAGTTTTACGAGGATTTAATGCAAGTAATCTAATCCGGGCTTTATCTTTAGGTGACTACAAATCCAAGTGCCGTAGGTGGGTGCAGTTGTAAAATTTCTTTCATGGTGAAATAATAATTTTATGCACTTCCCTTCCAGGATAGCCAAGACTAAGAGGTGAATTAGGTTCAGCCTAAATGGCGCTTACATATATTTTTCTGACTTGATTTTTTGAATAATGATTATTTGAGTAGATTTATAATGTTTTTGATGTACCAAACGCTTGTACCACATATCTGAGTGAGATATTTTTCTTTATACTTTTATCTGCTTTGAGGCTTGGTGTAAGTTTGGATATATAGATGGCAATTTGTAACCACAACTGTAAACAATGGCAAGTTGAAATTTATAATGTTAGGCAGCATGAGTATGCTGATGTGTATTTGCTTCAGAAAATGCTGGGTTTTACTTTTACAAACTGAGCACTGAATCCCAATTTTAGATAAAAATTTGCCGCGTTGGCGGCACGTAACGTCAGGTTGCCCGAGGATTGTAGAAGGTCGGAAGCTTTAGAAGAAAATGCAGGTTGTTGAATGAGGCAGTTTAGCATCTTTCTTTCTTGTGTATTCAGTCATCCCAATTCTAGCATTCCACTATGATCCTCAACTTTTGGGACAATTCTCAGAGTGGTTGCTAAAGCTACAAATGACATATGTTCTAGGTACATCCGAGTATGGTGGAGAAGGTGGCACCATTCATCCAAATTGGAATGGGAACTACTGAATTTGTGTGGTTTTCTTGTGGGGTTGAAACTAAATAGCAACCTACCCGGATTTTGTAGAACAAGAAAGACATGGGATTGTGTTGTTTTTTTTTTGTTAGGGTTATAGGGCTCGTTTAGTGAGCGGAATTGTATTAGATTAGATTAGATAATTCGTCAAAATTAATGTATTTTGAATGTCAAAATGGATGTATTTATATTGTAAGAAGATTAGATATAGAAGAAAACTTATTTAATCACAAAAAATTATAATGAGTTATTTACATAAAAACCCCAAAGATTTTTTGTGATTTCACAAACATATTTTAAGATTTTAGACCTTATATAATTATCCTCTTAGATTTCAAAAACATTACGTAAGACATAAAATATAAAAAATAATTAATTAAATATAATATAAATTATGTAAATACTAAAATACCCTTATAATTGTTTGAATATATTTTCATACTTGAAATATCTTAAGAATAAAACCTATGAACGTTGAATCCGAAACCCATGTCTTCTACTTCTTCTCCGATCATCTTCCTCAAATGTAAAAAATAAATAAAAAATTCCGGGAAAAAAATAGATGTAATTTTGGTTAAGGTCAGATCAAGAAAATCTAGTGGCCAACTATAACAGCACCTTCTAATATTCCAAATGCACTGAATTTTTTTTTCTTTTAATTTTAATTTTTACCAGCCACTCGTCTATTCATTGGGAATTTAATACTTTTTTTCATTTTTTAAAAATCAAAAATCCTAAAAGAAAAAAAATCAGATCAAGGAGGAACAGGGAGACCGTCGCCCAGAAGGGCAAACCCAAAAGAGGAAGGGGGTTTATTGAACCAATCACCTAAGATAAATTGGGTAGTATTTGGTTAAAAGTGAAGTGGGATAGCTTAGATTTCAAAATATTAATATATATGGTCAATTTTGTCAATTTTAATATTTTTGATGTCGGCATTTAATTGATGATCACTTAACAAATGGGATTATGTGTAATATTTTTAGAACTTAAGGGTATGCTTGTGAAAACACAAAAAATTTCAAGAGGTGTTTATGTAAATAACTTAAATTATAATAGATTCCCAAACTCATTTCATCGAACAGATGGTGAGCTGGATATAGATCATAAACAACCAAACATCAACCCTCAACCAACCCTAAATCCCAAAGGTTTATGGTCTATTTGGTATCATTTTGTAAAATAATTTTTCGTTTTTCATATACAAATTGATGAAAAAAATAGCATAATTCAGTAGAGATATTGATGTTTCCAAAGGCTCAAAAAGTATTTGTAAAAGGGATTAAGTATGTAGTATTTCGGGTTGGAGACGGCAATTCAATATATATAATGGGAAATACTTTGTAGAGATTGTAGTTTCGAAGGCACAAAAACTTTGAATTAGGCCAGTAAAGCGAGTCAAACACTGTATAAAAGTAGAACAAGGTGGTAATAAGGGTTTGAAAAGGCAATGACATCGAGATTATAATTTATGCGATAAAGTTTCAAAAAGGAGAGGAGAGATTTCAATTAATCGGTTTTAGAAATTTCGATAAAAACATCAAAATTATTATTCTATTTCCATTATCATCACCCTGTAAGTTATTTTGAAATTGAGGGAGAAGATCTAGTTATTTTCGGCCTCTAAAGTCCCTTCCAGATTGCATTACGAGATTTCATTGAGTTTCACGTTTTTTGGCTTAAAAAATTAAAAACACTTGGTTAACAGGCACCCTAAATAGCAGAACTTATCACAAATGACTTATATTAGTTTGGTTGATGTGCTTTGCGAAATCTCAACGAAAGCATTTTTCACGAAAACTGTGAGTTATTAACTCACGATTTTTAGTCGGTTTTATAAATTTCTACAAAAACATAAAATTCTTATTTTATTTCCAATCTCATCACCTTGTAAATTATTTGAAAATCTGATAGAGAAGATTTCTAGTTATTTCAGCCCTTAAAGTCTCTTCCGGACCCACTTTACGAGATTCCATTCAATTTCACGTTTTTTGGTTTAAAAAATGCAAAACACTTAGTTAATATGCATCATAAATAGAAGAACTTGTCTCAAATGACTTATAATAGTTTGATTGATTTGCGGTTAAGATATTTCATGAAATCTCAACGGAAGCATTTTTCACAAAAACTGTGAGACTCACGAATTTTAGTCGGTTTTAGTAATTTTGATAAAAACATCAAAATTATTATTATATATTCCATTCTCATCACCTTATTTTGAAGTTGACATAGAAGATTTCTAGTTATTTTTTGCCCCTAAGGTCCCTTCTTGACCACGTTACGAGATTTCATTGAATTTCACGTTTTTTGGCCTGAAAATTTCAAAACACTTAGTTAGGCAACCTAAATGGCAGAACTCGTCTCAAATTGCTTATAATAGTTTGGTTGATGTGTAGTTAAAATTTTTCGCGAAATCTCAATGGAAGCATTTTTTTTACGAAAACTGTGAGTACAACTCACGATTTTTAGTTGGTTTTAGAAATTTCGACAAAACATTGAATTTTTATTCTATTTCCATTATCATCAACCTTCAAGTTATTTTGAAGTTGGAAGGGAAGATTTCTAGTTATTTTCGGTCCCTAAAGTCCCTTTTAGACCACGCTATGAGATTTCATTAAATTTCACATTTTTTGGCTTAAAAAAATTCAAAACACTTAGTAAATGGGCACTCGAAATGGCAGAACTTGTCTCATATGACTTATAATAGTTTGTTTGACGTGCAGGTAAAATATTTCACGAAATCTCAACGGAAGCATTTTTCACGAAAACTATGAGCTATAACTCACGATTTTTAGTCGCTTTTAGAAATTTCGATAAAAACATCCAAATTCATATTCTATTTCCATTCTCATCACCTTATAAATTATATTGAAGTTGAAAGAGAAGATCTCTAGTTATTTATGCCCCATAAAGTCCCTTCCGGAACACGTTACGAGTTTTCATTGAGTTTCACGTTTGTTGGCTTTAAAATTTCAAAACACGTAGTTAATGGGCACCCTCAATTGCAGAACTTGTCTCAAATGCATTATAATAATTTGGTTAAGGTGCAATTAAAATATTTCGTGAACTCTCAACGGAAGCATTTTTCACTACAATTGTGAGTTATATGCCCAAGGGGGAGTGAATTGTAACGACCAAGAAATTTAATTATTTAATTTTCGTAAATTATTTTGTAAAAATACAAAAATTACCCTGGGTTGTTTAAGGGGCTTGAAAGTCAAATTTTATTTCGAGATACTTTTTGGTTGTGTTTCGGAGACCGTTGCATAGGTCTCGTACTCACGAGTTCGTAGACAGGCGGCACGAGGAAAACGGAGTTCGTGTGAGAGAATTGTGGGTCTAGTATGTTCAGGGGAAATTTGGTAATTTTGCGGGTAAGATATTTTAAAACCCATTACTCCAGATTTTTTATACATTTCATCATCTCTCTCCCCGTGCTCTCTCTCATTCACATCGTGAAACAAACCTGAACCCTCAAATTTTGATTTTCAATTTAGGCCAAACCACCACAAACCATTCACGTCATCATCTTCCTCACTTCATTCTGGGCTCAACCATATCCCTCATCGAGCTTGGAGGTGTTAGGAGAAGGAGATTCGAAGGTGAACAGTAATCGCCACCTTCCCGACCATTTTTTCGGCCACCACATGTAATGAATCTCAATTCTATTTACATATTTAGATTCCTTGGCTCAAGTAGATGAATTTTCATTATTAGAACGTTGAATTTGGTTGAGAAATGAGGGAGATATTAAGCTTTGAAGTTCAGTTGGTTATGGAGGATTTCTGTGGTGAGTGAACAGTAACCGCAACTAGAGGTTGATGGCGAGTAGGATGCGCAGTCGTGCGTGGGGAGGGAGTCTCGGCCATCCACCAGCGCGTGGAGCTCCTCCTCGAGCTCCGGTGAACACGAGTTTCGAAGCTTTTGACGTTCCGAACCTTCTGGCACAGGTTTCGGGTCAATCAGACATCGTTTAGGGGTAGTTTTGGGCGTCCGAAGTAGCTGCGTTTTTAGTGGGATGCAAGCGGACCTCTCGGAATTTAGGGAGTCTAAATGTAGGGTTTTAATTATAGTTGGTAATCACGATTATTACTTTTGACAGACAATACTACTCCGGGAACTTCAGAGGAGCGTATGACCCGAGATTGAGCTTGTTTGGACGTGTGGTGAGTGGACTTTGATTTTGTAAAGTATAATGCATGCATAAAGGTATTTTGATATAATTGCTTATTACGTATTGTTTGGTAAATTTTTGGAATTTAGAAATTGTGCTAATAAATTATTATTGGATACGAGTTTTCAATATTTCAGTGAAAGTGATGTTTTGGGATGTGGCATGGATTTTTGGACTCTATTTTTATGTCGTTTTGACGTGATGGATATTGAGTCCATGATTTTGGGTTTAGACCCGTACTTGTAATTTTAATGGTTTTGGCCATAAACCGATTTTTCGATGAATTTGGCTTAGGTCAGGAAACAAGGATTTCAAATCATGAATTTTTGGTTTTCACTAAATTACTGTCTCTGAGGGTCAAGGTTTTGCTCCGCCCGATCGTTGAGGGTTCTCTGACGCTGGTGTCGAGGGGTATTTTCTCTACCGGGTCGTTGAGGCTGTCTATGCATAGCATATGTTTCTGCACAAATCGAGGTATATCGGGTTTGTGGAAGGTATTTCGGGAACATTAGGATATGTTTTAATATATTTTGTGTCCAAGTCGATTTACATGATTTTAAACTCCTTTGAGGAGGGTTTTCAAAGCAGAATTTTGGACCACGGTATGTTTTTCATTATTACGGATTTTCGTGGGTCCAACCAAGTGTTTTACCAAAAGATGAAAAGTCCGTTGGTTTTCAGATTATCTATATATATTATTTTATATACAAAGGGATTTTATGTTATGCATGTATGGTTTTATTCGTGGAAGGGGGAAATGTAAGATTTACTCAGAAAACGATTTCTAAATGATTATTTTTGTCCACTCACAATTTTCATGTTTTAAATCCCTTCTAGGATGTTGAGTTGACGTAGGCATAATCCAAAGGCGGAGACATTAGAATTTCAGCTGCGCAATTACCTAGACTTTCAAGTAGGATAATTAATTATGTAATTTTTTTATCATATCTAGATGCTCTGATAACACTTTAGGACTGATTGTAAACTTATGATTTCATCGTTGGATGGTTGATGTTTGTTGGAATTTGGAGTGCTATATGATCCCTTGTCTAACAGGTGGAAGACGGTTAATCAGTCCTTAGGGGAGATTCTGTCAAAAATTCGGCAGAATTCTCATAATTAATTGTAAGAACCTAAGGGTGTTTTGGAAATTTTTTTAGGTTGTCAAACGGGAGCAAAGTTCTTTCCAGGTTTCGAGGGAAAATTCGAAAAGGGTCATGTCAGTCCCCTCATCCCTCTAACACCCACACTAATTTTTTAAGGTTTATTATTATCTATACTCAGTTGTCCGTCCAAAGGTGGTAGAAGCTATATACCCATCATATCCTAAGTCAAACTTGTACATGAAATAGAAATCAATCATATACATTGTATGATCTCACATTTATTGTATGCTCCACCCACTAATCATCATCTCAATTTCAATTTTCTAACTATATACTTAATTAGTCATTTAAAATTTTGTGAAATTATTAATAAATTGTTAAATAATATATATATTATTTAAATTGAGATGATGATATATATAATTAGTCATTTATTGCATGGAAAATGATTACAAGCAGCATAACATGCAAGCAAGAGTTGTAGGAGAACAAATAATCTAAGCAAAACATCTCAACTCCACCATGTAACTGGAATTCCTCTGAATAAACCTATATATATATATATATATATATATGTATATTCCTGTGAATTAGTACGTTATTCTATTTTATTATTTATTTTTTCTTATTCATATGACGTAATATGACATAACATATATACGCATAAGTATAAAACAAACACAAAATTATAAATATGGGACTTATTTGAGGACAGGAGAACAAATGGAGGAAGTTATCTTCAGTTAGCTATAGTGCACAAAATTTGTTGAACCATGAAATGCACATGATTAAACTGCCAACGTACCCTCCCATCCAAACTTTCCTTCCTTCCAATAAACACATATATGGATTCATTGCAAACGCAGGTGATCGATGATCATGATCGACACAAAATGAATACAACGTACATTCAGAAATTAATTAAAATGCACGCTAGCTACCTCGCTCAACGACTACCGCTACTTCTCTCAGCAATAACCTCGCTATATATCTTCTTCCATTTTAAGCACGCCCCATCACAGTCGTTGCCATAGTACATGTTTCGTTAAGGTAAATTTAAAAAAATCAAATCTCCTTTCTTTCTTCATTGAAAATTGATCAAGGTACGTAAGAGTTCATGTGTTTTTCCCGTTGATCATTAAACTTAATTACACCATATCATGCTATACTTCAGCAATTTTCTTTTCTTAATTAATTAGTACTCTATATTTCTTTATGTGTATATATATATATATATATATATATATGTAATTAATTAAGAACAAAAATGCAGCATGACATGTGATCTACTTAGATTAAATGATCTCCTCTCTTCTATATATATATCAAGTTAGTTCAATTGGATTCTTTGTATTAATTGTATGCCGGAAAATTAGTGGACTTGTTGCTTGCATATTGACATTAATGGATTTGATAAGTGATGGATTATGAATGTTTGGAATGAGCGGCAGATAATGGTTGAAATTTCGTCCTTCATTCATATAATTTGCATCAAAATTGTAATTGGCTTCACATCGATGATCAGCATCCCATTTTTTCTCACATGACATGTAATTGAAGATACGTATGGCTATGTGGGGTTGAAAGATTACATAAATCATGTATTTTTTTTCTCGTATTAGGTAGTGCTACAGTCATGTGATATGATAACATGATAAAGTACGAGTCATGAATATTTATTCGTATTATATTTTAGAACGAAAATATCAACTTTGTTATCCACTTATATTATGACACGTAATCAGATTACATATAAGAGAAAGCTGATTGTCATGCTCCTTTGTTCTCCTCGTGCACTCCTCAATTTATTCTAGCCGTCAGATTAAGTAAATAAAAGAAAAATCAATGGACAAAAATAAATGGAGAAGTGCAAAAGGAGAAAACGTGGACTATATATGATTTCTCCATATGAAACAAGACAAAGGAGATTGCTTAACTTTGCAAATATGAGTATTCTTGTCCTGTGCCTAGTTGATCTAACGAAGTGCGTACTTGAACATATCTAGCCATGCTAGCTAGCTGCCTGCCAAGCTCGATCTCCTAATTAACAAATCCTATATAGGATCGATGATATATATCCCTACATATAATTAATTACATACGAACAAAACTTGAGATATCAGATAAACACAATAATTAAGATCTGAATAAATCAACATCTTTTTCAACTTAATTATATATCCTTCGTCTGCTGCCTTTGAATTTGGTTTATTTTGTTATCAATATATCCATAATTAAGGATCTCGATGATGTTGTTGTATTACTATAGGGCCCTGATAAAAAGCCGGGTGGTGCTATCGGGGAAGAAGCTAATCGCAGGATTGCGGCGGCTGTGGCAACTCGAAACCGACTACTCCGAAAACAACCAGAAGAAAAACATCATCGCCATGAGGGGAAAACAGGTTTCAGGAAGAGCCCTGTTGGTGTTTTGTTTTGCAAGTTTTTTTGCAGGCTCACTCTTTTGTACTAGCCGCATCACATGGAATAAAACTCATTCCGATAAAGAATCCCATCAATTTCCCATCATTTCCGACCACATCAACAACCTACGCGCCTCGTCATCATCTGAAGATTGTGATCACAAGCGGGTACGTACGTAATTACAATGTGGTTAATTATTTTGAGCACTAGCTAGCTAACTAGTACTCGGTACCAATATGATGTGTGACATTTTTTTTTGTTTCCTTTTTGAACCAGAAATTGATTGAAGGAAAATCGGAAGACGATATTATGGGGGAGGTGGCAAAAACCCATCAAGCTATCCAGTAAACTCTAGCTACACAAGAAGAATACTTTTCCCTCTTCATCTTTTTCATACATATTTAAAAAAGATGATCTAATTTAACTATTGAAATAAAATGTGCATGGCGCAGGTCATTGGATAAAACAATTTCGACGCTGGAAATGGAATTATCAGCAGCAAGAGCAAACCAACTAATTAAGTCCTCGTCATCAGGTGTCGACAGAGCATCTCATCATCCAAAGCAAAAAGCTTTTGTGGTCGTAGGAATCAACACAGCCTTCAGCAGCAGAAAACGACGACAAACAGTTCGACAAACCTGGATGCCTCAAGGTCAACCTTAATTATAACAAAATACTAATGGAAGTAATATAATATAATATTACTACTTAATTATGAGGCATATATGCAGGAGAGAAGCTAAAGAAGTTGGAGAAGGAGAAAGGGATTGTGATAAGGTTTGTAATAGGACAGAGTGCGACACCGGGAGGCAAGCTTGATAGAGAAATTGTGGCAGAAGAGGAAACCCACGAGGACTTCCTTAGGCTCAACCACGTGGAGGGCTACCATGAGCTCTCCACCAAGACCCGCCTATATTTCTCCACCGCCATTTCCATTTGGGACGCTCAATTTTATGTCAAGGTCGATGATGATGTGCATGTTAATCTAGGTATGCACGTACACATTTAGTTTAATTAATTAGTTTATATATGTATTAATTAATTTATTAATTAACACTATTGATTTGCAGGCATGCTAGTGAATACACTTGCCAGGCACCGATCAAAACCCAGAATTTATATTGGTTGCATGAAGTCAGGGCCAGTTCTTTTTAAAAAGTGAGAAAGTAGACAATAATTATTGGTAGCTAGATATTTAAGATAATTAAAATTTTTAATTTTTAATTTTTTATATTATGAATATGGATACAGAGGGGTGAAATATCACGAGCCAGAGTATTGGAAATTTGGTGAAGAAGGAAACAAGTATTTCAGGCATGCGACTGGCCAAATCTATGCCATCTCTAAGGACTTGGCTGCCTACATCTCCATCAATTTGTGAGCCCTTTGTTTTTCCTCCCTTCTAATTAATTAATAACTTGTTAATTATTTGGACTTAATTAATTAGATAATCATGGGGTGCGCGCATGCAGGCCCATATTGCATAGGTATGCCAATGAGGATGTATCTTTGGGTGCCTGGTTCATTGGCCTTGAAGTTGAACACGTCGACGAACGCTCCATGTGTTGTGGAACCCCTCAAGGTACGTACGTACATATGAATCTAATTATATTCCGTTTAAAATTGATAATAAAATCAGGCGTTTCTACATGCACAATACTCTCAAACAAACCCCAGATCATTGAAACCCTAATGCATCATCGTATATATTCTTTAACTTAATCAATTGGATTCAGTACTAATGTGCGGTTAAAATTTATATATGCAGAATGCGGAAGAAGGGCGCAAATTGGGAATGTATGCGTGGCGTCATTTGATTGGAAGTGCAGCGGGATATGTGAATCCGTGGACAGAATGAAGGACGTGCATAATTTGTGTGGAGAAGGAAGTGGTGCTGTTTGGAACGTTGAGCTTTAATTAGAATAAATATAATATTAAATAGCACGGTATAACTTTATTAAAATTTCATCAGAATTTTAAATTCGAAGGAAAAAAAATAATAAACCTCCCGGACACCAAGAGAGAATGGCGTGCCAAACAACAGGCTAAGTACATTATTAGCCTCCCTAAATATATGGAAGCGGGTTACTTGATTCATGATTAAACTTTGTCTTTTAGCCCAACCCAATGAACTCGATGATATGATGAACAAATTAGGGTAAAACAAGTGGATTAGTAATGCCTATATTGAAGTTTGTCGTCATTATCCAATTTCAGCAGCCTCTACCTTGTTGCCTAAGCAATTCTTTGGCTATTGTTTAGGTTTAGGCTGGGAATATTTAAACAGCATTTATGTTAAATTGACAAAAAGAATTATTTTAATACAACAATGAATATTCACCATAACAAATTAATAATTAAACAAATATATGAAACAATTTATTTTAGAATTAATTATATATTAGTCAAATTTTAATGACCAACATTTTAAGTAGTCTACTAAATTGATTATTGTAAATTCACATCAGCATTTTATTTTATTTTATTTTTTGTATTACATCTTTTAACCTTTTAACACGTACATATTATAATATTAAAAAGAAAATACTAAAATATACTTAATTTTTTTGATCAATTATCATATATTAATTATCAGTTTTTGAAATTTAAATTATCAATATGATTGAATTAATCCTCTATAAGAAGATAAATGAAGACTGAAAATTGAGGAAGAATCGGAAGAAGAGAGAGTGAGCACTAGCCGCAATGTCGACAAGCTAGCTCTGGGATATAGATAATATGGGTTCCCTATTTAGGTACACAGTGTTTATCTCCTAGTAGGTAAATAAAAGTCTATATATTTTTTTACCTACAGTTCAGGTAAAATTTATGGGTTTTTAGGTACACTACGTTTATCTACTATATAATATGTTAGAATAATGAAATTTATTTCTATATTTTAGGTACACTATGTTTATCTCCTATATAGTAGGTAAATAAAAAGAATATATGTTTTTTTGGCTACAATTCAGGTAAAATTGTTGGGTTGTTATATAATAGAATGAAATGTATTTCTATCTTTTAGGTACACTACATTTATCTTCCATATAATAGGTAAATAAAAGTATATATGGTTTTTTGCCTATAGTTATAGTAAAATATTTGGGGGAGTGAAATAATTACATCTCTTTTGCAGGTATAATAAATTATTATTTTTCTATATTGTAGGTAGTTTTCATATGATTATTTGGGTTTAATATATATTTTCTTAATTTTTGATAATTTTGTTTTGTTTAATGTAGATAATCTTAGTTATAAAAAGGTTCCTGATAAAATAGAAAGTGTTCAATATTCAAAATTTAAATTTGGAATCAATAATGAATCCAAAAATAAGGAATTTTAATTTGCTTCAATTACTTATTTTAAGGGTAAATTTGATATAAAAAATTGATAAAATACCTAAATTAATAAGTGAACTAAATTAAATGATAGCTTAAACTTTTGGACTAATATCTAATTGCCTCTTTATTTTATTATCAAGTAAACTCAAATGAATACTCGAAGCATAGTTATATGGCACTAAGATGGAAACGAAAATAGCGATACGATACACTACGAATAGCGAATCATCTATATGAGTACATCCACCGAATCATCTATATGGGTACATCCACCGAATCATGAAAGTCTACATTAACTTATTATCAAACAAACTTTATCAAACATCAACGTCTTCATTAGCATCAATTCCTTCATTGGTATCATCACCCGCTATAATGTAAACTCCAATGCTTATCTACAGTTAAATTTGCAATCTCAAGTAAACAAACATTTGCTATATACATGGAATCAAATACATCATTTCTTATTTTAGAATTCTAAAACAACTCAATGACTTTAAAAATCTCAAAGTTTACTCATTTTTCTTTATATATAATGGGTGTCCTATAAGTATCCTATAAATTTCCGAAACCTCCCTCCAATATATATAACGGGTGTCTTATAAGTATCTTATAAGTTCCGTGTATCCTATAATTAAGTATCCGAAATTCCCTTCCAAGTTTTGAAATTTCTTATTTTTCTGAAACATTTCCGAAACACATATCAGGAAATTTCGAAACAAATTCGTATCAATGTTAGTTTCCACATAATAATAATAAATAGACACCCAATAATGGTCTTTAAACTACTAGACTATATACGAGAGAAGCAACAAGAAGTCTATACACAATTTGTTAGTTTTCAAAACGCGATAATAAGAAGCAGAAACTCAAAAATGGTCTTTAAAATAAGAGACTATATACTAGCAACTGGAAGTCTATTCACAACTTTTTTTATTCCATATGAACAGCATGAATCAACGATGACCACTCTCTTTTGTGGTGAGATGGGTCCCACACTCCCAAAGCCCTAAACATCAACATTCAACTATCAAGGAATTTCCCTAAAAAGGACAACATGAACAATGGGAGATATTCCACCACATACGTCCAAATGAAGGGACATTTTAGTCATTTAGGAGAGTACAACTTCATTTTCTCTATCTTCAAATTTATTTTGAAACCAATGACACCCCTCGCCCGCCCTATTTTTCATTTCGAGCCAAATTTCAAATTAGTTTTCCTCTGGAAACATCAGGAGCCAACCAGTTCCCCGCCAAAACTGATCGCATATTCAATAATATTACGTTTTATCTTAATTATTATTCGGCAATATTTTTCTTTGAAATTAATAAACTAATTGGTAAAATATGAATCCAGTATAATATATACATATATTATTTGGAATGAGAAATTTTCCTAATAACCAAACAGTCAATACTGCAATAGCCTTCAATCTTAAAAAGTAAAAGGTCGTGGTAGGTGACTTGTGTGGTCCTTTCTTTCCCTTTATTTATTGTCTTCCTTCATTTACCAAATAATCTATAAATAACCCCTCTGTTTTATTTTTAATTTTTTAATTTTTCTTGAATGAAGAAACAATCCCATTATTTTAGATCTTTAAAAAATAATAGTGTCCCTCTCAAATATAACTAAGAAGATGGATGTGAGTTGTGTTCAATGACTATATTATCCTTGGCGCCAAAACCCTAGCGCTCAACACTTTTGGACCTTTTTGTCCCTCCAATGTGTTTATATGTTAAAATAATATGATTTTACTTTATCTAATTATTTAGTTGTGGTATATACGTTGGCTAACAATTTTGGTCAAAATATTTTATATATGGTACGTACTTATGCATTTATCATTAGAATCACATGATTTGCCTTAGAATGAAAGATTAGGAAAACAATAGGAATTAGGAAGGGTTATTATGTACGAATAAATCGTAATATATATATATATATAGGAATGCTCGAATGTTAACTAATTAAAATCATAGGATGATTCTAACTATTTGTTTTGACACACTTTAATCACATTCTAAACAGCTTATTTAATTTGTTAATCGTCATTCAAAGAATATTTTTACAAAAATTTTAATTTCATTGTTTATTTTACGCCTAAATTAAAAAGTAAATATATATTTATATATTCCTCAAAAGAGAGAAAAGAAACCCCATTAAGAACTTTACTGTAAATTTTAGTCCTCAATAAAAAAAAAAATTAATGTAGGCGGGTAAGATGTAGGACCACAAAAACACATTAGAGGGACAAAAAGGTCCAAAATTGTTACAAAAAATTATTGGTCCAAGCTAGAATATCTATGACCTATGATGGACTTTGGTTTTCCCAATTAAAATAGGAATAAAGAAAGAAAAAAGATTTTATAAACAGTAAACAAAAAAATAAAAAATAAAAAATAAAAAATAAAAAATAAAAAGAAAAGTGAGTAAGTGGGAATAGAAAAAAAGGAAACAGAATGCGAAGAGATTTCAGGAAACCGCCATACAAAAGATTAGGATTTATAAATAAGCACACCCAAAAACGCAGCAAACCCAACAAAATTTGAACTCCTCTGCCTCATCCTCTTTCTCTTGCTCTTCTTGTTCTACACAAATCTAGAATCTTAAAAACTTCTTAGCTCTTTGTTAATATTTTTATTTATTTATTGTGCGAATTTTATGTGAGTGGAGAAGGAACTTGAAAGAAAGAAACAGAGCTGTATTGAATTTAAAACACCAGAAATCACTGACAAAAATTAAACAAAATACCGACTCAGAAGCCAGATCTACGAATCTCTACCATGGTCATGAACGACAGACCCACCAAACGCCCGAGGAGGAGGGTCACCGCCGATCTCCCGGACTTTTTCACCTTCCCTCACCCCGAGAACGACGACCTTCCTCCCCAGCCCTTCCGTGAGAGTGTTCGCCGCTTCCTTATCCGTCACGCGCATGTCACGTGCCCGTCTTCCTCGTTGTTCCCGTCACTGGTGACGTCACAGATCTCGCTCCAGGTCGGGAATCTAGGAGATCCGGCCACCGTGCTCCCCTTGGACGTCGTCGAGGAGGACGTCACCCGCTCCAGGCGATCCGTCTACTGCGACCAGTGCCGAGTCGTTGGTGAGTCCACTCACCCACTCTCACTCTCATAGACCCCTCCCTCTTTTTTATTTTATATTTTTGAATATTTTGGATAATATTTTACGTTATCGCCTGACAAAAATACAAACGCAGGTTGGAGTGGCCATCCGGTGTGCAAAAAGCGATACCATTTCATAATAAGAAGAGGCAGTGAGACTTGTGACGGTGAGAGCCTCTTGCAAAATGGATTCAACAACCACCAAAAGTGGTGCAGCTCAATCGGGGCCACCACCATGGAGGAGGATACCGATGATGCTGAAGAGTGGGCCTATCGTCAACTCCAGGATACATCTCATCTTCTACATGCTGTCATTCACTCCAATGGCTTTGCCCATCTCCTCACCCTCAATGGCAGACAAGGAGGCTCCACCATTCTCTCCGGACGCCACATTTTGGACTTTTGGGATAGGCTCTGTCAAACCCTCTCTGTCAGGTACCGCCATATGTCATTGTCAAAATTATTATCATTGTCATTATTTGATTGGTAAATTGAATTGAATCTTGTTTTCAACTTGAACAATGAATAAACAGGAAAGTTAGTGTGATGGATTTGTCCAAGAAGTACGGAATGGAGTACCGACTGCTGCACACTGTGACGAAAGGGCGTTGTTGGTATGGTGATTGGGGCTATGAATTTGGTGCTGGGAGCTATGCTCTCACTCAACATTCTTACCATAAAGCAGCGGAAACCTTGTCCAGCTTGCCTTTACACCCTTTTCAATTCCAACCAAGAGCACCCCGGACTCGCCTGCAGTCAGTGATTGCTTTTTACCAATCTTTATCAGATGCCCAGCTTGTAACAATCAAGGATCTGTTTACTCATATGTTGACTCTCACCCATAGAGCCCGCAAATCTACATCACCTAACAAACCTGAGCAGCATCACACTTCCAATGCTTTATGTGTGTGGACGGCCAATGATGTCGAACATGTGCAGCAAGCTATGATCAAGCTCTTGCTTGCATCAGTACCAGTTGGTGTTGGTGAGGGTTGCTGGGTATTGAAACGAGCTCTCAGGGGTGCATTGTGCAAGAGTTCCTCTCCGGAGCTTCTTGATTACTGCCTTAAACACCTGGGAGGGAAGTTGGCACCCAATGATATGGTAGTTAAGGCCCGATGCAGTCCCGCCTCAATTGATGTGGAATACAGGTAAAAGAACCACCATTGTTTGGCTCAGTTTCTTTTGTCAACTTTTCTTGGTTTTAGTCCTGATATTAATCATGGTAAACAGGCTTGAGCCATTGAGTGATCAAAATGTTGATGGATCTGAGTTGGATTCGAGTTTTCCATCCGAAGATCAAATCCTTTGTGACCTCAAATATTTATATGATTCCATTCTCCACCCTGACACCATGCTAAGCTATAAACCTCGAGTGATGAGGGAACAAGTTATTGATGCGGCGACTAAGCTTCTTGATTGCAAGAAATTTGTGAAGGAGTACAGACCTGATAAAATGGCAGAAGAAAGCTCCCATGGCATTCAACTCTGGTGTCATGTGGAGCTTTCAGATGAGCCCAAAGATGATCTTGTCTTGCCTCCAGAACTAATTGTCTTGCCCTGGAATGCAACTGTTGCCGACCTTAAAAGAGAAGCTACCACAGCATTTCAGGAAGTATATGCCATGTTTAAGAGGTTTGAAACCGAGGAATTGCTTCACTACGGGGCTATAAACGATTCATTGACAGTCAAACTTCTGTTTGGATCATGCGGCTCTATTTGTGTAAAAGGGAAATGCACTGCAAAACACGGGCTTAGCCGTTTCCGGATGGAGAGAGGACTTGAAAGCTGGACTGTGGATTGCCAATGTGGGGCTAAGGATGATGATGGGGAGAGGATGTTGGCTTGTGATACATGTGGTGTTTGGCAGCACACAAGGTGTGCCGGGATTCATAGCTCCGATGAGATCCCGGCAAAGTTTGTTTGCATGAGATGTGTAAGCTCATACCGCAAGAAAACCCAAAACACCGATGATCACGATCATCATCCTGCAAAGGGAGCTAAGAAGAGAGTTTCTTTCAACACCACAACTTGCAGAGCCAAGGCAGCTGCAGCCGAAGGTCCCAGCGTAGCATCTGACATGAACATGGCCTTTGGTGTACGTTGAAATGTAATAGTTGTGTACAGTTATATTAGTATTTGTTAGTTTTTGGATGGGGGCAGATTTTTCACGTTTAGGAGTTCCATGGATGCGAACTTAACCCATCAACGACCCTTTTTTGACGGTTTTTTGTCTGTATATATACCTCAAATTGAAAAAGAAAAGGAAAACAAGTGTTTATTGTGCTCCTATTGTTTGAGACTTGGATCAGAATTCTTACCTGTTTCGTGGGTCTTCAGCCTGTGTTAACAAGACATTTCTATCTTCTAAATTAGTGACATGGGATTCTGCCCTAGAAAAAGAAAGGTGTCTAACAGCGGTGCACAGGCCAGTATACTTGGTAACAACTTCCTTGTACAAACTCAGCAATCTCTCCACATCTCCGATTGTCAAATCCCCAGCCTCTTTGTTCATATAAGGGTAAGGGTGATTTGACGTCAAACCTGTAGTTGTCAACACAACGTTTAGATAGATAGATCGATCGATTAATCAAGCTTCTATTATTTAAAAAAAACCAAAAAATTCTCTCTAAGGTAGGCAACGTAATGGTTAAGAGTTGTGTAGTTTTCTCAAGATAGCATAAGTTCAAATCACAAGGATTTTCTGATATACTTCACCACAATTTTTATTTCTTATTTTGATCACCTTTCATTCTCCTACGCGTCAAACTATGGTGGTGAAAAAGTATCTTACTCACTCACAGTTTTTTAGAATTGTTCTAGTGGGATACTTTCAAGATGACAAACAAAGGTTATTTTTCAGTTTCAATGATTTCAAGGTGGTGACTAAAAATTGCAAATAGGGAAGCCACTAAATAAGGAAAGGAGAAGCCTAATATTCCTATATTTTCTAGGCAGCCAAACAAAACACTGAAGCAAATTTCTCATGACTACAAAATTGTTACCTTTTATTCCCAATTAAAGTTAACAAGAAGAATTTGGTTAATGCAAACGCCCAAAAACTGACTGAACCAAGGGTAACATTTAGGAAATTAAAAAGCTAGAGTTTGAACCTTACCACTTGTTTCTTTATAATGTGATCTTGCTGACGAGCCAGGATCCGTCTGGTCTTGTGAGGTTGTCATTTCTTCCAAAGAGGGTTTGACTTCCTTTTCTGTCATTTTATTGGTCAGCCTTGCGGCTTGCATGCTCTCTTCAAATTCAATTTCATCTATAGAAAGAGATTTGGCATTTAGCTCACAAATAAATGTTTTGGCTGAGACAAGGTTGGTGAGGTAGTAGGCCACTTCCGATACAAGTTTTGCCTGCCTTCGATATAGCTGAATAAATTTGAGGTTGGAGTGCAATTGTGGAGGATTGGCCTGTTAGAGCAAAGCTGAAAGGCTTAGTAACTAGTGATGTAGCACAATGGAAATCAAGCCTAAAAGAGCATTTCTTATTAAAGTTGCAAGTGATTGATCAATAACAAACACAAAATATAACATCTTATTTAGATAACACAAAACAATTGTGAACAACAAAGAGCATTTTATGGCCTACTAGCTCTTGCTCTAGTGGTAATTCTCTTCACAATGTTGAAAAAGTCCCATGCTCAAATTACCTCCTCTCCTTTGAACAAACAAGAACAGACAACTTATGAAGAATACAAAAGTAGCTACGATAAGCTTCCTAACAGATTAAAGAACTATTTATTTATTGATAAGTGAAATGCAAAAGTTCAACTTTACAAATGTAATCTACATGATCTTGGATAAGAAAGAGAAAACTATACAATAGTTTAGTCAATTTTTCGTTAGCAAGAAAAACATTGCGATGACACTAAGAAGTTGATGAATATTAAGAAAAGACAAAATTTTAACACAAACAGCAGGACCAAACAAATAGGTAATAAAAAAGAAAGAAGTTTGCACCAAAAAAAGAAGGAAATGTGTTTCAGGCATGTTGAGATGTGATTTTGAAACATAATATCACATCACACAGCTAGAGTTTGAAAAACATATGAACTGTAGTTAAATGATGTGATTAATAGAATGGCTTATTACCAAGGAGAGCTTGCCTTGATCGTAACGTATATAAGGACGGGAAGAAAGTCATCTGCTCCTGCTAGTACATGATTTTCCGACATTGATGCATTCAGCAACAAATTGTTAATGACCTTGCAACAATTCATAATACACAGAAGCTTCTCACGAGGGGCTTTGAAAGCATTGATTTTCTGCAATTCTTTTTCTGCAAGCTGAGTAAGGAAGAGAGAAATTATGACTTTTCCATAAGGAATAAATAAAGTGTTAATTTCAAAGAACAAAAAAAATGATGACATTAAATTGATAACAAAAAGAAAGAAGAAGCTGAGTCTGAGTCGTCCAATTATGAAAGACCTCTACAATCTAATTCTCTGGATGGTCCATTTAAATTTCAAGAAAGGGCAAGCAGAATCAAGTTTTTATCTGGAAATCATCACCTTGAAATATATGAGTCATACAACTACAATAATGCTTAGTATTAAAGTAATAATAAGATAACCATGAAACTAAGAGCACTAAATCTTATATGATAAACAATGAACAGAGCATGGTATTGGCATTATTAGGTGGAACTAAACAAACATGAACAAACAATGTAGTGCCAACAATAATTTGCAATCTCCAACAGTCAGTGCAAATAATGTAGCCTGCCTACCAGCCATGAAGCTTCATTGCGTAGAACTACTGGAATATCCAGATGCTCAGGCTTCAAGAAGGTCTGCAATAAGTGTGTTTTCTGCGAGATTTCAAGGTCCATCTTTGCATCCTCGGGAGAAGAAGAAAAGGTCCGAGAGAACAATTTTGTCATCACATATTTCTCCAAACCCTGCAGTAGCAATTTTTCATTAACACATATGTAATTGAATACGGCACATAAAAATACGATTTGGTACTATATGCCCTCTATTTGTTTGGAAAATTTAACTTCTTTGAACTAGAATGGAATTCAATGATAAAAAGAAATCAATTTGAAAAATGTCAAACTCATAAAGCCAATTTAATCCTAAACTAAATCCATCCACATATTTGAATTAGAAGTTCAGAACTTTAGACGATGAAAAGCAGCCAGAGATTACCTCCATTGCACAATCAACTTCCTGATCACTGGCTCCTGCCCACAATGGATGATCCCTAATAGCATCCTCCATTGTTTCGTAGAATTCTTGAACCTTTTTGCCATCATTCTCGGCGTTGGGCGCGTAAAAGGAAAACGACACAATAAAGCTGAGAAAGCAAGGAAAAGGATATATACTCTATCATCAAACGCAAGCAATCCAATAGAAATATGTATGAATTAGGATTCGAATTTTGAAGTACCTTTTGATTGAGCGGACTAGATCGAGGGAAGCAGGGTTGCGCATTCGATCGAGAAAATCATAGAAAATAGCGGAAGAGGATGAAGATTCCTCCATTCTCTTTTAATTATTTGATTGATTTGATACCAATTTAGACCACCACCACCGCCACCGACACTGCCATCAGTCTCCGTCGCAAGGAATTGAAGGAAACAGTGTGTGGAGTTGGAAGAGGGTTGAAGAAGAAGCAGCATAGTAATAGGCGTTAGTTAATAAGATCAACTACTGTTAAAAGGAGAATGAGAGAAGAAGGAAGAATGTTAGGTTTGGCACGTGAACGTGCGTGACCCCCTCCTTTTAGCTGCTTTGCTTGCTGTTAACCGTCAAATATATTTTCCCTCTTCCTCTAGAGTTTTTTTTACCCTTTAATCTATAATGTTTTATATTATAGAAAAACGGAGTTTTTATTTTTTATATTTTCTGGAACAGAGTTATTATATCATACTAAATTCATGCACAAGTGTACGCGTGTGACCCCTCCTTTTACTTTGCTGCTTTGCTTGCTGTTAACCGTCAAATATATTTTCCCTCTTCCTCTAGAGTTTTTTTACCCTTTAATCTATAATGTTTTATATTATAAAAAAACGGAGTTTTTATTTTTTATATTTTCTGGAACAGAGTTATTATATCATACTAGATTCATGCACAAGTGTATGCGTGTGTACGTTAATTATTTTTATTTGAATTTATTGTTTATAAGTTCTAAGAAATAAAAAGAAATGAAAATAAAGTAAAAAAATAACTACCCACCACTCTACTAAAATATTTATTTTTAATTTTTTAAAATTTAAATATTAAATTTTACTATTATATTAAATATAAAGGTTATTAATCGAGGAGCATTTTTGTCAGAAAAACTTGGGGAAGTCTTTTGACCCTCTTGGCTTTATAATAATAAAGATTATATATAATATATATATATATATATATATTTTTTTAATTTTTTTTTATATTATTTGTCAATTTATTCATGAACATGTATCCCTTGGTAACTTTTTCTTCACATTTTTGCTTTGATTATTTTCTCCCTTGCCACTTTGGCTACGTTTGGTACGCCGTATAAGGAACAAAATAGGATAATATATTACTAAACTGATATTTGGTACCACTCGTATTAATTAGCCATTATATAAGTTAATACGATTTAGTATCTTTATACGGTCCACACCCGCTAAAATAATACCCTCAAAATTGTCCGTATTAAATAGTCAGATGACTAGCAATTTTGAAAAGTAATTATAATAATAATAATAATAATAATAGTAAATAGTAATAGTAATAATAATAATAAATTAATATTATATAATAAATTAATAATTAAATAATAATAATATCAATAATTAATTCAAATAAATAATAATAATAATATACATAATTAATATTTATGATATATAGATATTTCTTATCAATTAGTATGATACATGCCGACTGATGATGTGTGATATGCCAGCTGATGATACATGCCGGCTGATGATGTGTTATGCCAGCCGATGATACATGCTGACTGATGATATGTTATGCCAGTCGATGATACATGCCGGCTGATGCCAGCCAAGGGTTATGCCGGCTGATAATGTGATATGATAGCCGAGGTGACATGTCAGCTCACATGTTATACTAGTCGAGGATTATGCCGACTGATGAGAGTCTTGGTCCGTACGCATGAGTGTGACGTCGAGATATACGATACCATCCGTAGAGCGACGATGAGAGTACGACGTCGAGCTGACTGACCTCGTTCATAGAGAGATGACGAGAGTGAGGTATAATGACATGAGTTGTCCACGAGATGGATGAGCCCCTACTTGATAGCCGATGTTTCATACCGGCTTATGGGATGTGATAGCCGATGACTCATACCGGCTTATATGACATGAAGGCCGAGGATGGTGCCAGTTAACACGAGTTGACGATGATTGTCACGGACTTTGATTGAGATTCAAAGCACTAGTGAGTCAACACTCATTACCGTGGTCAGTGAGATTGGTGTGGGCGGTGACCCGGATAGATGAGCTCTGTTTGGTCGCATGAGGGCGACAGTTCATTGACTGCCATCGTTCAATGTAACGATGGTGCTGGTGTTTTGCTTGCTGAGGTAAAAGAAAAACAAATGTGGTCAAAAATGACCTTAACTTCTAGGGCTTCATTTATGATCATCCAGAAAATCCTAAGCTTCGCTGTGATGTAGCTTAGTTAGTGGCTTTAGTCATCAGGACTTAATGTCTAGGTGTCGGTTAGCACTCGAGATTACCGGTATCAAGGTGGATATCCGGGGTGGGATGTATCAATTTTCCTCCTTAAAGAATTAAAAAAAAAAATCACTTAAGGTTCAATAAAGAACAAGAAATGTTGCGAAGGGTTCACAACATGTTTGTTAACGTGCATGAAAAAGATCTTGAGAAAACTCAATAGTCACATTCTTCACAAAGAGTGTCAGCAGCAAGTCAGGGTTATAAGTTGGATTTCAAATTTCTACAAAATCATAGAAATTAAAAAAAAAAACTTAATCTAGTAGAACTATCATCCCAGTATAAGCTTCTTAAAGTTTACAATGGTCATTCCTTACTATTTTTGATCCCCGATGTCACTCCCGAGCTTCACTAGTAATTTTTATTGAGTATATATATATATATAATATTTTACTTGATTATGAAGCATATTAGATTGCGAATTTAAAAATACAGATAGTAAAATAATTAAATATACACATAAGTAGGTGGGCATGGATTGCAATAGCATTCTTGATTTATGGAAGCCTGATACAAATTACAAGTACAACTCGACCTTTTCAAACATTGCATAGTGATGGTGATGGTGCATATTATATTTCAAGTAAATCTATCCGTTCTTCATTAATTTGTTTGTCATCAATCATATCATCGATCATGATCATGATCATGGTGCCTGCTTCAGCAATCCTTTTCACAGTTTAATTACCATTGTTGATTTTCTACTGGATCATCCCTTAAATATAATATATATAGTTAGCAGTACGTAGGTTTCATCTGCTGGGGGTAGCTGCGTTCTTTGAATAAGTCTAACAATGCAAGTGCCTGCACTATAAATATGTGATCAATGATGAATCCAAAATTAAACAATATATATATATATATACTAATAAGCCAATTAATATATTAGGTAGGTATAATATTAATGAATTAAAACTGAAGAAGTAGGCATGGTAAGAGTATACCTCAGGCACAGAGAGTTGCAAACGAAACTTTGGGCCATCGTAGTGGTACAGAATTGGCCTAAAAGCATCCTCTTCTAATGGTTTGCTCCTTTCCTTCACTCGAATTTGAACCTGATCCATCGGCCATCACATATATTCAAATTTGAAACCACCTCCACCAGTAGCAGAGCTCCATTAACAAATAAATTTTTCCATCTAATTCATTGTTTAGTTATATGTACTATATAGTATATGCGTAGGTACTAGGTAGGTACCTGTGCTGGAAATCTTGATTCTCCTTTGCATTTCTTGTCTTCCCACGCTGTTGGGTCGATGTTTGACCCTCCAAAGCTTACAGCCTGCATCATTTCAGAAATAATAATAATAATAATAATAATAATAAACAGTTGGCTACGTGACAACTTATTAAGTCAATTGAAATCCAGGTATGGGTGCAAGCATATATACCTGGAAAACTCCATGCAGCTGGTGGGCTGTGTAGTTGTAAAGAAAAAGAGGTAAGCCTGGGGTTATTGCTCTTACTGAGTCCTTATATTTCTGAGGGAGCCCTGCATATGTTCAATTCATTCTTAATTAGTTCATCAGCAGCAACAATAAGAACAAGTAGTAGTAATTAATAATTAATGATTAGGTAGGTACCGAAGAGTTGACGGTGGAGATCCTCTTGCATGGTCTCGTTGTTACACACGAAAATATAACCTCCCAAGACCTCATTCCTTGGCAGCGTTTCAGCCTCAGGCAAACAAGTCTTATTATGCCAGTACTTACTACTGTTATTATTATCACCACTACTCATCATCATCATCATCATCTGCTGCTGCCGAGGCTGCTGACTGCTTTTGGTGTCCAAGAATTTGAATGGCGCCGGCATATGATTCATGTTGTTCAAATGAATCTTTCTACCAAAGTAGTACTCCTCCGGCTCATCGTCATCTTCAAGATCTTTAATAAGACGATGATCTGCAAGCCTTGCTGCCACTGCCCTCCATGTTTGGTATTGGTATTCATCATGATCATCAACTACAGCGGCCATGGCTG
This sequence comes from Oemleria cerasiformis, assembly GCA_037349345.1. Classification (NCBI taxonomy): domain Eukaryota; kingdom Viridiplantae; phylum Streptophyta; class Magnoliopsida; order Rosales; family Rosaceae; genus Oemleria; species Oemleria cerasiformis. Next base: position 763,578 of record JAZGTL010000078.1, on the reverse strand, counting down.
CATTGCCATAACTGCTTCCACTACTCATCATATATTAACAAAAATAATATTGTGTTTAATTTGTGAATTTCAGAGATAAGAGGAGGCAACTCAAGGGGGATCAATGATGAGCCTTGCCCTTTTTATTAATTTAACTGGTGGACATAATGGACTTTGGTTAGCACTCATTGGGTCCTATATATCCTTTTTTTTTTTTTTTTGCTTTAAGATCTTTTGGCTATAAAGTAGAAGAATTTCAATTTTGAATCAAAATAGTCCGCCATAACACTGGACCATAAATTAATAAAGCTATCTAGCTGTCTACCTACTCGAAAATCTAATCATCAATCATTGTCATCGATCAGTGTCTCCCAATTTCATTTGATTTTCAAATGTTGCTCCCTCCTTGCTAAAATATAATCTTGCATAGTGAACGAATCCATGATTATCGAACTAAGAAACGAAGGAGATAAGAAGAGAAGAGAGAGATTCGAGAGAATTTAGCTAAGAGTTTGTGTTGTTTGTGAAAAATGATTCTCATTAATCACAAGGATCTTGAGTTACACTTTATATATCACATAGTATCGTAGGCTTAACAAACTCAACAAATAACTAACTTAATAGACTATTGATAGCTGTCAAACTACCTCACAGTTGTCTAACTAATTTAACAGCTAATCTCTAACACCCTCCCTCAATCTGATGCGAGGAAGACGAAGCAGAATATTGTCACGAAAGAATTCAAATTGAGGAGTATGGAGACCATGAGTCATAACATCCGCCAGTTGATATGCGGAGGAGACATGAGCCAAATGAAGGCTTTTACTTTGAACTCGTTCACGACTAAAGTGAACGTCGATCTCAACATGTTTTGTTCTACCATGGAAGACAAGATTGTGGGTCATTTGGATAGCAGAAACACTATCGCACCAGATCAGTGGCACGAGAGGAAGTGTAAAATGCAGGTCAGTAAGGAGATAGGAAATCCAAAGCAGTTCACTTGCCGTATTGGCTAGAGATCTGTACTCGGCCTCATCAGATGAACGAGACACGGTGGCTTGCTTCTTAGCACCCCAAGAGATGGGGTTGAGACCAAGGAAAATAATGTGATATGAAGTGGAATGCCGCGTGTTGGGATCAACACCCTAATCGGCATCAGAAAAAGCTTGAAGATGGAATGGACTAGGCACATAATGAAGCCCACAATCAATGGTACCTTTGACATATCTCAAGATACGTTTGGCAGCCACCATGTGCACATCAGTAGAGGCATGCATAAACTGGCAGACAATATTGACAATAAACACGATATCGGGACGTGTAAATGTTAGGTACTGAAGAGCACCAACCATACTACGATACAAGGTGGGATTAGGAAGTAGAGTGCCATCATTGAAGAGTAGTTTAGTATCTGGCACCAAGGGTGTGAACACAGAGCTACAAACAGACATTCCAACCTTGGCTAAGAGATATGTAGCATATTTACCTTGATGTACAAAGATACCTTCATTAGAGTTAGTGACTTGAAGTCCAAGAAAGTAGGACAAAAGACCTAAGTCCTTCATGTGAAACTCAGCACCTAGATTAGTGATGAGCTGAGTCACATCCATGGAATTGTTTCTAGTAATAATAATTCATCGACATACAACAATACAATCAGCAACATAGAGCCTTTATGAGAAATGAACAAGGCAGAGTCAGAAGGGGATTGAACATAGCCTAACTTCAGCATATGGGTGGTGAATCGAGCATTCCACGCACGAGGAGCCTGTTTCAGTTCATACAAGGACTTTGCTAGTTTACAAATATGGTGTGGATAAGCAGAATCAACAAATCCATGAGGCTGATTCATGTATACTTCCTCATCTAAGAAGCCATGAAGAAAGGCATTATTGGCATCAAGTTGCCTAAGTTTCCAGTGAACCTGAGCTGCCAGAGCTAAAACGAGACGAACTGTAGTGTGCTTCACAACTGGACTAAAAGTTTCCTCATAGTTGATGCCTGCCACTTGAAGATATCCCTTGGCCATGAGCCTAGCCTTGTGACGAGCAATAGTACCATATGCATGTTTCTTGATCTGAAACACCCATTTACAGCCAATGACACGTCTATGGGCAGGCAAAGGAATTAAATGTTAGGTGTGTTGGCCTGATGCCATTCAGGCACCTGCAATGCTTATTTGTAAGACATAGGTTCAGTGGTAGGACTAGCAGGAGAGACAGTGACGTGCAGTGCAAGAAAGCCTTTTCTGCTAAGGTTGACAATACCACTGTTGGATCTAGTAACCATAGGATGGGTAGAGCATGTTTGGGAGGCAGTTGTTGAATGGCAAGATAGATCAACTACAAGATCAATTGGAGCAAGAGAAGATGAGCCAACATGATCATCTAGTACACCTACAGAACTGGAGATCACAGAGGCAAAACATGGAACTAGAGTAGTATGCTCAAAACTCTGAGATGAAGCAGCTGGAGCCGGAGGAGGAACATAAGATACTAAAGAACTTGATGGAGACCTGGTGTCTCAGCTGATGTTGGAATAACAGCTTGAGAAATGGAGTGTAATGATGTTGGAGAGTCTAGTGTCTTAGATGAAACTGGAAGGGCATCTAGAGGAATAGAAACTAGAGGAATGGTAGCTTGATGTGGACCATAAAGAGGGGTACAACCTGGTGGAGTCACATTTCTAGAACCATGTGCAGGTGCAAGAGAAGACTCAAATGTTGCACATGACTCAGATTTAGACAAAGAGCTAAGTGGAAAAGTGGACTCATCAAATATAACATGGCGAGATATGTAAGTGCATTTAGTGGGAATGTGATAACAGAGAAAACCTTTGCAATCCTGAGGATAGCCAACAAAAACACATTGAGCAGTGCGAGGATCAAGCTTGTTTTTCACATAGGGTCTGAGATAAGGATAGCAAGCACAACCAAAGACACGAAGAGAGGTTAAGGAAGGATGATGTGAAAACAAGCAAACATAAGGGGATTGCATGTGAAGGACAAAAGATGGCATATGATTGATAAGGTAATTAGCAGTAGAACAAGCATGAAACCAAAAAGAATTAGGCATAGAAGCAACACGTAATAGAGTGATGGTTGTTTCAATTAGATGTCTATACTTCTTCTCAGCAAGGCCATTCTGTTGAGGGGTATAAGGGCACGATTTATGATGTTGAACACCCTTATAAGCTAAAACCTCAACCATTGTTTTATTGAGAAACTCACCCCGTCCATCACTCTGAAGTATTTTGATTGATTTGGAAAAGTAAGATGAAATGTAAGAGTAAAACTTAACAAAAATTGAACACACATCTGATTTATTGAACAAAGGATAAATCCATGAGTTTCTAGTACAATCATCAATGAAAATCACATAGTATCGATAACGAAGAGTAGAAATACAAGGGGTAGGACCCCAAACATCTGAATGGATCTTGAAAAATGGCTCAGAAGCCTTATTATCTGAAAGATGGAAGGGAAGTCTGGATATTTTTCCTTGAAGACATGAGGCACAAAGATGAGAAGGAGAATCAGACTGGTAGGAAAGCTGAGCCTGGGTTAATATGGTTTGCAAAATAACATTGGAGGGGTGACCAAGTCGATGATGCCAGAGAGAGGACTAAAGCTTCTATCCTAGGCAACCAACACCAATGGACCTGGAAGGAGAAACTGAAGGGAAATAGGCAAGTGCATAGGAATAGGATATTGACCATCAATACTAGGAGTGTGAAACAACACTTTCCCCAGTGTGTCCTGAATGGTAAGAGAAGAGGCATCAAACACCATTTTACAATTATTATGCAAGAAAAGCTTATGCACAGATAGGAGATTATGCACTAAGTTTGGGAAATGAAAAATTTTTGGTAAACCAAACACATGGTCAGAAATAGGCAATGTGACAGACCCAACACTAGTTATAGGTAAAACAATACCATTTCCAACAGAGAAACCTGAATTCGGTGGACAAGACTTGGTGTGCTGCAGTTGAGAGTCATCAAAAACCATGTCATGAGTTGCTCCTGAATCAGCTAACCAGAAGTTTGGATCACTGAATTCATAACCAGTTGCAGCTGAAAATGCCTGAGGCTGTAAAGGAGGCATGGATGTCACACCAAAATTTCCTCTCTGAGGACATGCCAGAGCTTCATGATCAGGAAGCTTGCATAGCTGACATAGAGAAGCAGTTTGAGCAGTTGGGGAATAACCAGGTGAAAAGCCAAGGACCCCTGGACTAGGGTTAGTTGTCATAGAGAATTGAGCACAAGGATAGCCATTGTAACCAGAGTTTGGCATATGAGCATTGAATTGATGTGGTGGAGGATATCCAAATTGTTGATGTGAACCAAAGCCACCATATGTATTGTTGGGATATTTATTGTTAAAGCCTCCATATACTTGATTCTAAGAGTAATTACTATAGTTGTTATTGTAGTGATAGTTTGGATTGTATCTATTGCCTCTATAGTTTTTGTTCCTGCCACGATATCCATTGTGTCTTCCCCTACCACGGTAATTGTTCCCGACATACTAGTTATCCTAAAAGTTATTTCTCCCATTCCATTGAGAGTCTTGCCATTGTGATTGTGAATTTTGTGCAGGATTGGACTGGTGTGGTGAAGGATAAGAAGTCTCCTTGTTGGCAGCCATGGCAGTAAGAAGAGAGGATTGAGTATGCTATTGTGCAACAACCTTTGAAATATCTGCTTCTTCAGCCAATAGAAGAGTACGAAGCTCAGACAAAGTGACTGGCACTGGTCTGGAACAAATGTGGGACTTGAATGAATGATAATATGTAGGTAAGCCTTTCAAAGTAATCAAAATGACATCCTTATTGGAAACAATGAGACCAACATTGGCCAATCATTGCCTAGCTGATCTAATCTTGGCCAAGAAGACCTCAATCGAGTCAACACCCTTCTGTATCGTTTGGAGGTTGGTCTTAGGCTGCATAAGATTTGCTTCTGACAAGGAGGAGAACCTTTCTTGTAGTGTAAGCCAAGCTGTTCGAGATGACTCGCATGCCATGATTTCAGTAAAAGCATCCTCAGAGATAGTTGCAATTAACATATTGATTAAACAACATCCATATCAATCCATTTTTTATAGGAGGCATCAGAAGACAAGGGACAAGGACACGATCCATCAAGATAGCCAAACAAGTGAAGGCTTTTCAACAACCTTCGAATTTTAACACTCCACGAGATATAGTTTGTATCATCTAGCTTTATGGACACAAATTCAGTAGCATGCTTAAGTAATTCCATTGGAGAAGACATGTTTCAAGGAGAAAGTTCTTCACAGATACACAATTTTTCGTGTTCACAAACTAATTCTTTACAAAAGCACCACTTTGTTTTCACAGTTTTACTAGCACGCAATTTCAAAAACAAGAGATTCTAATCTTTCACATGCAAGAAAAGCATACTAACAAGAGACGATCGAGAGTACTTATCTTCACAAATAGATTGCAGACTTGAGATCGAGAGAGAAACAGAAAGAGCTAGAAGATCGAAGACGAGCATAAGCTAGCAGAGGATCAACGAGGAGAATATCTGAGTGAAGAATGAAATGAGCAATCGGAGGAGTCGAAGAACATCATCATTAACACGATCGCAAGAAGAAGACCTTTTATTTTCACACAAAGCCACGAATTGAAGTGTCGAGCACCAGGATCATAAGCTGTGAGCTTCACAACTCTGATACCATGAACGAATCCATGTGTATCGAACTGAGAAACAAAGGAGATAAGAAGAGAATAGAGAGATTCGAGAGAAGATAGAATTTAGCTAAGAGTTTGTGTTGTTTGTGAAAAATGATTCTCATTACTCACAAGGATCTTGAGTTACACTTTATATATCACACGGTATTGTAGGCTTAACAAACTCAACAAATAACTAACTTAACTGACTATTGATAGTTGTCAAACTACCTCTTAGCTGTTTAATTAATTTAACAGCTAATCTCTAACACTTAGGATAGTATTTCCATCCCACGCTTCTTGTACCACCTTTCGATTTATCGAATTATTTTTGTACCTATATTATAATCAGAACTATTTTATTCTCTCAATCATCATTTTAAGATCATCTCCGTAAAAAAATTAACAAGATTGAAGGTCATTTAACTATTCATATGTATCAAATAAATAAACGGTTGTGGTAACAATTAAGATCCTCATGGTGAGTCTTACATGAGAGTCGAGATATTCCTCCGTCAATCCATGTAATTAATAAACATAAATTACTAAATAATCTCCAATTTCGTTGATTTTTTGAGTAAATGATTTTGAAATGATAATTTAGAAAGTACACAATTTTGATTATGATATATATATAACGACAATTAAATAAATATTAAAAAATTAATATAAATAAATACCATTAAAATTAAAATGAGATATAAGCATTATCTTCTTGCATATACGTGTATTTAAGCTGGAGGCTAGGGGTTGATTGGAGTGGGCCGGTTAGGGCAGTGACCATGTTACAGAGGATGGATGGGACTGCTAGAGACGAGACAAGGCAAGCCTTGAGTTGTCCCTCCCCATGCAAATGTTATTATAAGAAATGTCACATAGGATATGATGCACCAACCAACTAGCCTTGCCTTGCCAATTTACCTGGTTTAGTTTCATGTTAATTTAATTTAATTAATTCAATGAGTGAAAAATGGGCCAATTAATTGTACGTATGCAGCTATGCTTTTGTTAGCACTAAAAATGTTTGTCTTTTTTGTGTTCTACTGGCCCTTCATTGCAACGAGAAGCAAGCTTCACCAAATTAATTAATGGTTTTCATATATATGTATGCCCATTTGTTCACCTGAGGGTTCGTAATCAATAACTATAGCCTCAATTAATATGCCACATTAATTATTTAAAACTTAATTAAGTTGTTAAGAAATACGTAAACAATCAAGATATCAAGCACTTGATGAAGCCTCACCTTGCATGTACAAATGAAGAGAGATGCATGTTCTTAAACATACATCCAACCTAGATTACTTAAAATTTAGTTGTAGCGTCTAGTCGTTATTAAGGGGTAGCGTCTGGTCGTTAAGGGTTAGCGTCTAGTCGTTTAAGTACTTGTTTGGTTTGCTTTTAGGTCTAATGTTCGAATTCATCATGACTGGTGGTCTCTTGTGGTTAGGGAGCGTAAAGGGTGTCCTTGTATTGATATCGACCTCACATAGGGACCGGAGTTCCATAAAACGGAGATTAATCACATATCAATATTTGTAAGGACAACTCATGCAATGTTAAAGAAAAATAATTATATAATTTTGTTTGTAAGGTAAAAATAAATAGATGTTGAAATTTAGGGGAGGCTATAAAGCTATTTCGAGCTTCACAACCAGTTGACATTACATCTTTTATAGTACATCATCATCACTTCCAAGTGATCAAGTAGTACGTAGCTGTTCTCAAATTTTAATGTTCATCACCTGCGTAAGAATTAAGCCACTTGCCTTTTACCTCTCAATTGTGCACGAAGTTTCTATATATCGTGGGTGGAGTTATACTTAAGTCGTCTTACGTTTTTTGTTTTTTTTATTTATCAATGGAGAGGTATATATGATTCGATTTTCGGGTCTTCTTTCACTACTGAGAAAGTACAAACCTTGGCGCATAAACCGAATGATCCGCCACTAATCCAAACTCTCATGCATGATGATATTGATGGAATATATTTGAAAGTAAATGCATGAACCTTAAAAATAATGAGAGATATATATAGAGTTTCCAAGAAATATCCATATATTGAGAGATGGAGCTAATGAACCTTGTCATGACTCATGCATGTGGCATCCAAGCTACATATAGAGCTAGCTAGGCCTAACCCTACACTTGTGGTTAATTGGTCTCATGCATGGCTTGATAACATTGTACGCTATATGAAAAAAATCGCCTTAAAATAGGGAGCATGATATCATTTGAATATTGTGTATAATATCAACTCTTAGATAGCCTAATAATTAGTGCAAACTTGCATTTGTGTACTTTCCCTTGAGGATCATACTAAGAGTTAAATGAGTGTTTGTATTGGTGGGTTATAGTGTTAGTCTTTCCAAAAGTTTACCTCAAAGGAGATGAGTCCAATGTACGCCTAATAATTAAAACGAACTTGCGTTTGTGCACCCTATAAGTCGTGATTTTAATTCCCCCGACCGAGGATCAGACTAAAATTTAAGTGAGAGACCGTGGTACATGGTGGGTTATAATGTTAGTTTTTCCAAATTTTACCTCAAATAAGATGAATACAATGTAACTTTACCTTCAAAATTTTCTTTCTCGTTACTATATATATATATATATATATACAAGGGTGGGACTCCCTTGGGGCTTGACTGTGCTATAGCACAGGGCAGCTTTCCAGCCTACTAATTTTTAGTAAGTAATTTGTTATGTTTATTGTCTAATTTTAGACTTTTAGCCTATTAAAATCATAGATTAAAATGTCTAACTCGGGTCTAATTAGATTAATCAGCCTAATGGAACATGAAACAAGCTATTTTAAGTATAACTTAACCCATTAAATTAGTCTATCCATCTCTTTGTTCTATTTTTACACTCACTTTTTTTCTTATAACCCCCACTTTCAAGCTATAATGGGTGGTTCTTGATTTGTATTATTTTCTTTGTTTCACTAGTTAATACTAGCCCGCCCCTTCAAAACTTTCTGACTCCGCCTGTGTGTGTATATATATAGATATGATAATTAACTAGCGAGGGTAGACCCGTATATAAAGGATAATAAATCACAAAATAAAAATAAACTGAAAGGAAGAGTGAAATTCAATCAAGAGACTTAATAATTATCTTATATAAGCTCTTGAAGGTCATCCCCACAGCCCGGCCACATGTGCAGTCGAGCCCCAGCTATGGCGACTGCGTCTCCAACTGTATTCGATATATATAATTAAGATTTAAGACGAAACTGAAAATTATGTTTAATTATTAATTAATATCAAAGCTAATTAATATGATTGCTAATAATAATGCATACAAAATTATGGCCGTCCAATCAAATGCGAAAATCCCAAGAAGGTTTCGTAGCTGTTTTTTCCAAACCTTGCTTTAGAAACAATCAACTATCCCTTCCACTATATTACTTGTTATTTTCTTGGGATCGTTTATTCATTTAAATACTTCCTTTAAACTAATTACAAACCAAAAATAAGATCGAAGAGCTCCTACAAAGCCACTATATATGGAGCGCGTATCATTCAAATATAGGGTTACCACTAAAATTTTGATTTGGGGCCATTGGCTTCAACTAGGGTTACCCACCTGCCAACTTTTACGTGCAAATTTAATATCAAGCCAACAATTTTATTTATGGAAAGAAAGTTGCTCAAAATTTTAATATGATTAAGGGTTATGTTTAGTGGGTGTTATTAGATTGAATTGGATAGTTTATTAAATTCAATGTATACTTAATTATAATGTAAAAACGAAAATACTGAAAACATATACACTTTTACATTTAAAATACATTGAATTTTATAATTAATTATCCAATTCAATCCGTTCAATCTCTGATCCCATCAAACGTGACCAAGAAGTATAAGAGATATAGTGCAACATGATCTCATCTCACAATGATAATGAAAATTAAGGTCGATTTGTTCATAATTATATTTCTTTCATATTTCTCCCACTATTTTGTTAATTTTCTTATTTCTCTCACGTACATTTTCTTAATTAGTTACCAACAAACGAAAAATTAACTGAAAACATAAAATCAGATGAGAATTGTACATGAGAATAAATAAATAAAAGGAGGTGAGGAAGATCGAGGAAGTCAATATCTTTGTTTTAACTTTCTCAATTCAAACAAAAAGTAAATAATTCAAAGCAAAATCTCCAAAGATGCATGGGATTATATTGATGATTTATATATATACATAATAATATCTTTGTTTTAACTTTCTCAATTCAAACAAAAAGTAAATAATTCAAAGCAAAATCTCCAAAGATGCATGGGATTGTATTGATGATTTATATATATACATAATATAAACGCTCAAACGCCAATAAGTTAGCTTCATAATAAAATATTAACGATTCGTTTAAATTAACTTACTCGAAAAATAATATCAAAATATGACTATTCATTTTGTTCATTCTCTTTCATTTCTAACTGAATAAATATTGATTGGAGAGTGGTTACACTCTCTTGATAAGCAGGTGAAGAAGATGGGGGAGCCATGGGTAAATTATTGGGAAAAAGCCATCTTAGTCTCATATACTTGCTTTTTACGATAGCTTTAAGCATCCCCGTCGGCGTAGTCACCGGCCGTCAACCTTTTCTCATAAATCACAGGCCCCCCGTTGACACTCACGATGATATTTAAACCTCATGACACCATCCACACGTAAAATTTGATTGATTGCTCAAACTCAATCCATCAAAACACACCCAAGAGTTAGAGCATTAATTAACTTAAGTACTAACTAGCTAGCTACATTGATTGAGAAATGGCTAATTCATCGAGTGGCAGCGTGCCACCAGGGTTTCGATTCCACCCGACCGACGAAGAACTGCTTCACTACTATTTGAAGAAGAAGGTGTCCTTTCAGAAGTTTGACATGGAGGTCATTAGAGAGGTGGACTTGAATAAGATGGAACCCTGGGACTTGCAAGGTAAAATATACATACATATATATATGCAGACCTTTCAATTATTTTCAATAATACTAATTCATGTATCTTATTATGATCTGATCTAGTTTTTCCAAGAGCAGCTTCATATATATATATATATATATATATATATACATATGGAGACGGGCTTCAAATTATGATTAGTTTTTTTCTACAAGATTGTCTATTCTTTTGGTAATTAATTGGGTACTGGGAGTTATTTTTTTTTCATATATCATGAATTCGTCATGCATGTACTTTAAATTAATTATTTGTCGATATTAATGCATGTACAATTTAAATTCAACACATAATTTATCATTTTTATTTGCAAATTAATTTGGTTTTTCATCTTTAATTAGTCTCAGCTATAATCAAGTTGAACATAATAATAATTATTAATTAGAGAAATTTGTAATTATTATTAATTATTTGTCGATATTATTAATGCATGTAGAATTTAAATTCAACACATAATTGATCATTTTTATTTTCAAATTAATTTGGTTTTTATTTACAAATTAATTAATTATTTTTAATTAGAGAAATTTTTGTAATTGAAATACATTACATTTTTGCCAAAAAAGAAAAAAAAAGAAATACATTACATATTTGTTTGACGGTTGACCAATGATGCACGTACCGGACCTGAGAATTAGATTCAAAGAACACCTTGGTGTTATATAAATAATTCCCACGTACAAAATAACTGAAAAAGAATTGGATAGAGAAGCTGAAATTAGTAAATAAAAATAGGTAAAAAAATATCAGGTTGGTCTCTCTCATGCAGTCAAGTCAAGCAGTTGACTAGCACTATGCACATCAATTAATTCCCTCTCTATAAGCAAGTAGGTCATGATAGATTATAGAATTTGATTGGATTGAATTTAATAACTCATTATATTACGAATACAGAGAAGTGTCGGATTGGGTCGACACCACAAAATGAGTGGTACTTCTTCAGCCACAAGGACAGGAAGTATCCGACGGGGTCAAGGACAAACAGGGCCACAAACGCTGGGTTTTGGAAGGCAACAGGCCGCGACAAGTGCATCAGAAACACAATCCAGAAGATTGGTATGCGAAAAACCCTAGTTTTCTACAGAGGCAGAGCTCCCCATGGCCAAAAGACTGACTGGATTATGCATGAATACCGCCTCGAAGATGGTGATGATCCTCAAGGAAACTTATCTAGTGTATGTTTTGTTTACTTCTCTCACTTTATATGATTGTACGTAGTTGCCTCAAGTTTGATATCTGATTCAATTGCCTATAAATTTTGCATGAATATATTGTCAAGATTCCAGAATTGATTTAGCGGCCCGCTCATTCTACTAGACATCAATAATATTTCAAACTTTTCAGAGTACGTACTACCGTATAACAATTTTCCCAGAGTACCACATGTACAATATCACTTTCCAGAGTATCACATGTACTATAAAGAGTACTACCTATACAATCCCATCACTTTACCACTGTATAAAGTACCACCTGTATACTTTCCAAAATACCACATATACAGTCTCCTAACTTTCCAAAGTCACTTGTAGTATGTACAGAGTATTAACTGTTCAGTCCCATTTTTCAGAGTACTATCTGCATAGTACATGTCGGGTTTTTTCTAGAGTAGTATCTATAGTCCGACAAATACAAAGTTGAATTGTATCACAAAAAGTCTTTCAATATTTATTGAGATAGAACCATTCATTATATATTGTATATTTTTTATATTTTTCAAATGTGATATTTTTCAAGGTATATTGCAGGAAGATGGGTGGGTGATTTGTAGGGTATTCAAGAAGAAGAATCTATTCAAGGTTGGGAATAATGAAGGAGGTAGCTCTAGCATGAACTCATCAGATCAACATCATCATCATCAGCCGCAGCTCATCAACACATCAAGCACCAATAATCAAGCTGCTCGGTCCTTCATGCACAGCCACAGAGACAACCAATATTTACTCCGCCAACAACACAACCAAGCTTTTGAACTAAACAACCCCATAACCAGCAGCAGCCTTCACTATGCTCACCTTCAGCCCCCGCCTCAATACTCTCTTTTCCAATCCCAACCCCTTGTCCCAACCCACAAGCCCCTCGCTGCCTACGACTACACTCACCTTCCTTCCGACGTCGATGACTCGGCCGCAGCCGGCCACGCCATGGTGAAGCAGCTCATGACAAACCCTAGAGACTGCACTGAGAGCCCTGGCAGTGAGAGTCTCCGGTACCAAGCGTGTGAGTCAGGGGTAGAGGTTGGCACGTGCGAACTAAATAAACAGACCGGCCTGAATAATAACGGTGAATGGGGCATGCTGGACCGGCTTGTTACTTCTCATCTGGGAAATGATCAAGACTCATCCACGTCCAAAGGTGCTCCTGCAAATGAAAGGTACGAGCATGCAAATAATAACGCTTCATCTGTGGGACAAATTAACCAGCACCTCTCATTGCGTGGGGAGATGGACTTCTGGGGCTATGAAAAATAATCTTAATTGAACTACATGGATTTATATATATTTTTTATGGATTAGTTAGAGCTAATTAATGGCTCTAACCATATTATATATAAAAATTAAATTATACCATTTCGATATGTAGAAATTGAAGGAATATATATATACTTGTGCCTTTAGGTCGGTATTATTGTGACATTTTTTTTTCTTCTTCTGCTTTTTATTAATTGTGAATTAATTATTTTGTACCAAAATACTTCATTGAAATTACTTTCATTACATGTTTTTTGTATTTTTTTATTTTGGGTCATGTGGATCTTCTTCTTTCTTTTTTAGTCGATGGATTATGTAGAATTCTTCAATTTAATCGACAGTTTATCATGAAAATCTTTAATGCTTACTAACATTGTTAATTTGTTTGATACATATAAATGACTAAACGATATCTCATTTTGGTGATTTTTTATTGGAGATATACGATCTTGATCTAATGATGTAAAGAATAAACGATTTCCAATTGTAAGATATGTATAATGACAACTTGATAACGGAAATAGTGAAATGAGAATACCTTTAGAAGTGCAATGCAAATATATCCTTTAACATAAAGCACGTAAATGAAATAAAAATAAAATTATATTTAAATAAATACAATTAAAATAATAAAACGAATAAAATGAAAATAAAAAAAATATTTATGAAAATTAATGTTATGTTTTTACATAAATAAAACTAAAGTAATATTTTACATATTAATTTCTAACTACTCGGCGATGAGTCGGGGTGGTCGGGGTCCTGAGTGGGTTGTTGGGTCGGGGGCCGCCTCCTTCGCCACATGATCATCAACGGGCTCAAGGCGAGGGCAGGTCCTAGATGTGATCAAGGTGCGATGCGGCATATACAATAAGAAATTTAAAACAATTAATAGAAAACTAACAAACATATTTTTAATTTAATAATAAATAAAAAAATCAAACATTTTTAAACCAAATTTTTTTATTATTGAAAATTAGTAAATTGGCCAAAAAAAAAATCACCAAATTCTAATTTTTAAAAATAAAATCAATAATAATATCCAAATCATAAAATCAACATATCCAAAATTTATAAAACTCACATATCCAAAATTCACATCCTAAATCATAATAAAAAATTCACATAAATTTTTTTAAATTCACATATCCAAACAAACTAAGTAAACCAAATATTTATATTCCAATCCAATCAAAATTCACAATGTTCAAGTAAAAACCCTAAATTCACAATCTGTAATTTTGAGAAAAATTCACAATTTGCCAAAATCCATTCCAAATTTCAATTCCAATTTCATAATATCCAAACCAAATTTCAATTGAAATTTCATTCCAACCTAAAATTAAAATATAAACAATCAAAAATTGACAATAACCAATCCACATTCACAATGGAGAGAGAGAGAGAGAGAATGAGATAGACCTTGAGATGACTGACGGGGAGAGAAAGTTGCGGTGGCTAGAGAGAGAGCTACGGCGGCGAGCTTGAGAGAGGAGGAGTCCGAGAGGTGGAGTCTAGTGTGTTTGGACAGAGGTATGAGTAACTTTGCCCGACGAAGCTTCATCGGGCAACTTTTAATGAATTCGTCAAGCAAATATTCGCGGCAAGTTCGAGTTTTCGCGAAATTTTTTGGCGAAATTTTTGAAAGAAGAGTGACCGTTGCCCGACGAAGCTTCGTCGAGCAACCTTTAATGAATTCGTCGAGCAGATATTCGGGGCAAGTTTGAGTTTTCGCGAAATTTTTGAAAGAATAGTGACCTTTGCCCGCTGAAGCTTCGTCGGGCAACCATTAATGAATTCGTTGAGCAGATATTCGCAGCAAGTCTGAGTTTTCACGAAATTTTTGGCGGAATTTTTGAAAGAATAGTGACCGTTGCCCGACTTTGCCTGACGAAGCTTCGCCAGGCAAACTTTAATGAATTCATCAAGCAAATATTCGCGGCAAGTTTGAGTTTTCGTGAATTTTTTGGCAGAATTTTTGAAATTTTGGGGAAAAAAATTGAGCTAGTTTTTTTGATATTTACCCGACGAATATTTAAAAATGTTGCCCGACGTATCATGTAATTCTTCTGACAAGATGTTTATGTCACTGAAATTCGAATGATCTAAAAACCAAGTCCGACGATAAATTTTTCAAGATCGGGACCGTTCACTTTTTGGTTTTACGTGCCTAATTTCCCACCGGCAGAAATCGTCAAGTTTTACGGAGCTTATGTATCTCGATCGTTAAGTTTGTGAATTTGAAGGCGTTTTTTGAAGTTTTGGTTCAATTGATATTCAAACGATGAAATTTCAAAAAATTGATCGTTCAATGGTTACTTTTAAGTGCGTAGACCTCACTCGTCGAAAATATTAAGGCTATGAGGTATTAAAGTTGTACGATCGTCAAACAACATTTTGTTACCGTTGAATCGTTGCGCACCGTTACCTAATCCCGAAAATTCCAAATTGGCTAAATTTTTGCGGAAGCGATCTATGATTACGTGCAATAAATGTGGACGGTTAGATTGGTCCATTTCAATTTCTAAATTATTTAACGTCATAAAATAAGCATATTCATCAAAGAGGTTAAACACTTGAAAGAAACTTCAATACATTTTTTGAAGTTTTGATTCCATTGATATTCAAACGATTGAATTTGACCGATCCAACCGTTCATTTTGTGGTTTTACGTACCTAGATATTGCCTGTCAAAAATCGTAAGGTTTTGAGGATTTAACGCCGTCCGATCGTGAAGAAACGTTGTGTAACCATTGAAACATCGCACACAGTTACCTAATCCCGGGATTTCCAAATTGGCTAATTTTTGTACGTACAATAAATGTGGATGGTTAGATCGGTCCATTTCATTTTCTAAATTATTGAACATCGTAAAATAAACATATTCATCAAAGAGGTTAAAACACTTGAAAGAAATTTCAATACATTTTTTGAAGTTTTGGTTCCATTGATATTCAAACGATTGAATTTGACCGATCCAACCGTTCATTTTGTGGTTTTACGTGCCTAGATCTCGCCCGTCGAAAATCGTGAGGTTTTGAGGATTTAAAGCCGACCGATCGTGAAGAAACGTTGTGTAACCATTGAAACGTCGCACACTGTTACCTAGTCCTCGGATTTCCAAATTGGGTAATTTTCCGTGTAGGCGATCTATGAGTACGTGCAATAAATGTGGACGGCTAGATCGTTCCATTTCATTTCGTAAGTAATGTAAAAACGTTGTTTAATAATTAAATTTGGTATATATGGCCCGACGAAGGTGAATGAATATTCGTCGGGCATGACTTTCTAGTTTTGGCAACTGTCAACCGACGAATAAAATGTGTTTAGACTTTTGTTCAAGTTTGCCCGACGAAAAAATTCGTCGTTAAACTAATTTTGCCCGATGAAAAAATTCGTTGTTAAATTACTTTTGCCCGACGAAAAAAATTTTCGTCGGGTCAAACATTGATATTTTACGCGCCAACAACGTCTTCTTCCTGTCTAAACCTTGCCCGACGAACCTTCGTTTTCGTCGGGCAAAATGTACTTAGGCAGCGAAAACTACTTCGTCGGGCAAACATTTGTCGGACAACCTCGAATTTCTTGTAGTGTCACAAACCCAACATTCTTTTATTGTTTTTGGTTAACCAAATAGGGACGTTAGGCTATCATGTCGCATTGTCATATGAACTTTTATTTTAACTAATTTTTTTTCTATAGATTATTATAATTGTTCAATTTTCTGTTTTTTTACCAAAAAAAAAATTTCTGTTTACAATCTTATTATATATATGAGTTTGGGTAATACTTGCATTCCATCCCTGATGGTACCTCCTTATACAACTTTTTCGATTTATCAAACTACCGTCATACATATCATAATCAAAATCGTTCAATTCTTACCTAAATCATCATTTCAAGATCATTTACGAAAAAATCAATCAAATTGATCGAAGATCATTTAGTCATTCATTTGTTTCAATTGAACAAACAGTTCGCCATGAAGATCTTAATTGTTACCAAAATCGTTGATTTATTTAATACATATGAATATCTAAATGACCTTTAATATTTTTAATTTTTACAGAGATGATCTTAAAAATGATGATTAATAGAATAAATAATTCCAATTATGATATATATACAAAAATAATTTGATAAATAGAAATTATGGTATGATGTAGTATCACTAGTGTTGGATGAAAGATTATCCTATACGTTTTCATTTAAATGTCACATTAAAAAAAAAAAGTAACACAGACCATTATTAAATAAAAAATAGAAAATAACATTCAAATGACCGACCTAAACAAACGACAAGTAGCGTGGGAGTTGCAAGACTGAAGGCCTGAAAAACGGCAGGTCGTTTGTGCACCGACTATAAACCCCGTTGCCTCCACTGCAAATTGAAATTCGGAAGATTCGGACCTGGGAGGTGTATCTAGCTATAGCAAGTTAGAAAAGATGATGATGCTTGTGCGCCGGTTCTCCTCCTCCAGGTACCATATCTAAATTCTTTCGTTTTCCCCCCTTTTACTATGAGAAAAAACCCTTTTTTATTTTCCTTAAACCCTAAAAAATTGGTCAAAAACTAGATTGTCGAGAAAAATGAGAGAAATGTACAGATGATTCTTCTGAATCTTACTGCCAATAAATGAAAAAATTGATTCCTTTTGAGCAGTCGAGGTCAATTTTCATTTTGTATATGTGTGTCGAAAGTAAAAGTTGAACTTTGAGCTGCAATGCCTTGTCAATATGCGTGTTTGTGTATATTTTTATTCATAATTTCATTTCCATTATGTGAAACCCAGAAATTTTGAACTTTAAATCTAATCTAACACAAATGATACCCACCATGCTCACATGAATGGGCCATTTGATTGATTTCGTATTATTTTCTACTTTCTTGTTCGTTTGTTTCCTTTTTCACAAACAAGAAAGCATATGGCCTGAAGGCAGAAATTCTTCCATGTTTAGTTGTATAGACACTCTCATCTTCCAATTTTGGAGTATTATCCTAAAATTTATATAATCCAGTTCTTGTAACGGATCCAACTTTTTTGCTATGGTCCGAATTTAAGGTGAATATCATGTTATAGTTGTTTCTTGAGAATGTTAACTTTATCAGCTTTTGGGTGGATTTCCATTGGATTGGTTAAGTGATGTATGCTATCTTTGATCAATCACCTTAGGTTGTCTGCATCTAGTATATATGTTGGGAATGTGATACAACCCACCGGTTCATATTCTTTTATAAGCAACACAAATAAATTTAGTGTCATGTTCATGGGGGTGTATTGAATTCAGATACTTGCAAGTATATCTGCTTGAAGTCTAAAAACTCTTCAAATAATCCACGTTCCTAATATTAGTCCCCGCAATCCCATGCCTCATTAATTTTCTGGTTTTCTTTGTTAATAAAGGAACCAGTTATCCAATAGGGATGCTTTATCAAGGCATGCTTTAACACAAATCACCGGCTTTTCAACTGCCTCTCGGAATTTTGCTGTTAAAGGTAATTAGTTTATGCAATTAATCTTCAAGTTTTAACTGTTACATATTGTTTGCCTGATTGATAAAGTTTGCTCTTTTGATCTCTGTACTCTGTTCCTGAACCTTCAGGAACTAGTGATCCTCGAATATATGCTCCTTTTGCTATCTTCAAAGGCAAAGCTGCACTATATTTGACTCCTGTTCTCCCAACATTCACTAAATTGGAAGTATGCACTTTTACTTTTCATTTGTAATTTCATTGTGCTGATGCCTTTTGAAGGGAGTCAATGACGTATCTCCTCATTCAGCTCTTTATATTTGCTTAGTCTGGAAGTCTTGTAGTTGATCGGGGTGGTTCTGTCATGTTGAAGTTCACTCCTGCCATTGGTGAGCGCAAGTATGACTCAGAAAAGAGACAGGTAATTTCCATAGCTGCTCTTATTTATTATGTCTAAATTTTCATATTGTTTACTTCCCCCATTATTCTCTCCTCATCCTGCTTGACTTTGTGATCTGAATGTCATTTGTTTCTAGCTGTTTGCTTTATCACCAACGGAGGTTGGCGCTCTGATAGGCCTGGGTCCCATGGATTCTTGTGAATTATTTCACGATCCCTCAATGAAATCAAGGTTGAATTTGCTGATATGCTACTTTCGTGGAAACATATGCAACAAGGGCTTTTTCTTGTTTTGTTTTTCTTTAAAGATGTTTTTTTATTTTTGGTAACAGATCGTAATTGGCTTTAATTAGAAATTCATGTTACAGTAATGCTGGTCAAGTTAGGAAGAGTTTATCGATTAAGCCCCATGCAGATGGAAGTGGCTACTTTGTTTCTTTGAGTAAGCTCGCTATATCTTCACGTATTCCTTGTGTACTTAACTGAATGTGAAGCTTTTCTTGGGTGAATTATCTGCACATATCTTCATTTGCTTGAAAATAAGATTGAGGTTGCTAATTAATTTAAGTGTTGCTTTAAAAATAAAGCAACTGTTTTGAAGTCTGATGTTTTGAGTATAGAATCCGTATGCTTTTATGTACTTAACCTTGGTCTATAGTTGTGTTTTTGCTTCATCTACTCATATGGCTATAGATATATGGGATATGCTATCTAAATTTGACATTGTCCCTCGTATTTTTGGTGGCAGCTGTTGTTAACAACCTCCTGAAAACCAGAGAGAGTTTGTCAGTTCCCGTCACAACTGCGGAATTTTCTGTTATGAAGACTGCTTGCAGTGTATGATATGACCATGAATTTAAAGTTTGCGAAACTGGATTAACAATTAGGAATTGATATGCCTTTCAAAATTTAATTTATTCTTGCGGTTGTAATAAAAACAAATATTTCTTGTGTAGTTTGTGCTGCCCCACATCATGGGTTGGGATAGGCTGATGAACAAGATGCCGACAAGTGTAGGAGGAGGGCAAGAATCGGAGGCGGTTCCACGACTTCTGAATGAGTGGGATAGATGAGGTAAACCTCCAATCTAATATTTTTTCAAGCTCAAGGAACTTAGACTTGCAAAATTGTTTTCCCAGTAACATTATGGACTTGCAAGATTTTGTGCTTTAAGGGGATTTACTTTGTATGTGTGTAGTTCGAATTTAGTCTGTTTCCAAAAGCTTATTTGACCTGGTGCTGGTGTAAATATTTTTGGCTTAAGATGCTCAAGTTATTATTTGACAGGATACTCTTACGGTATCAAAGCTTATGGTAATCCCTTATATATATACACTAAAGTAAACTAGTGGGTCTGCACTTTGAAATGATCTGTTACCAAAATTCGAGATGCAATGCATGAGCTACGTGATTAAAGCCTTAGGAATGAAAGGTTATGATCATGCCCTAAACCCTAATTTCTAAGATTTTGTTTGTTTTTATTTTATTTTTTATGCGTGTTGTTTTAACATGAATTTGTGTACCAGAAGATTGTTACTTTTCGACGTTCCTTTTGTTCATTTTAGGTTTCCCAATTGTTGGATAAGGATATATACCCCAGGAAGCAAAGTAATGATCGTATTTTCCTAAAATTTTGAAGAAAGTCACTGAAACTTGACCTTTGGCAATCTCCAGTCATGAGCAAAAAAACCAAAAAGCCAAATTATAGGAATTTTTTGCAAATATTCATCTTCAACCACTAGTTCAAGGTCCATGTACGAATTTCATTTTGGTAGGGCTAAAAGGTTTCTCAAATGTGTTCAAATTGAAAGACAATTCCTAAAGAGCCAAAGGAATTGGTACCTACTGATGCTGCAACTCAGTTCTTTTATTGTTTTTTTATTTTTAATTTTTGGCCCACAGCACCCTCAAAATCTGCACCAACCATATTATAATTTGGACTATTGGGCAGCGAATGCCCTGAATGGGTAATCGTTGGCCAAAATTTTGTTGTATTTTTCTGCCCATGATGAGGTTCCTAATTCTATTAGGAATAATAGTCTTTAGAGTATAGAAATCCTATTCCAAATAGGAGTTTGTTTTTCCAATTGGAAAGATAGTTAGAATCCAATTAGGATTAGTATTCCTAATTGAAGGCTATTATTGTGGCTATAAAAAAGGGGTTGCTGTGTTAGTTTGAAGGTGTCTAATCAGCTAGTAAGAAAGGAAGATTGTGTCATACCACTCAAGTTGTTATAATGAGAGAATATCGATAGGGCAAAGTTTTGAAGGAGAGAAGAAAGGAGATAAAAGTGTTTTGTTTTTGTTTCTTGGTTCTTTCTAGTTGTTCATCAAGCTTTGATTCTAGAGACTTGGTAAGATAATTCGTTGTATCTATTAGTGATAGTGGAAGTTTTGTTGTTGTTGCCCCTTGGACGTAGGCACATAGTCGAACCACATTAATTATTAGTGTTGTTTATCTTCTTGCTTAATTTATTCAATTTCCAAAATTTGTTTGTCTTTCCCTTTCTTTAACGAATTCACAACAATTGGTATCGGAGCAACAAAGTTACTGATTACCGTTTAGAATGGAAGGAACAAATAACACCATGATTAAATTGAGACAAAAACAAATTAATCAATTAGCACCGGTCACCCAATTAGCATCGGTTAATTTAATTACCGGATCCTAGAATCACTTCCGGATCCCGTTATAAACATTAATTGAAATTCGAGTTTTTTTGCTTAAAAAATGCAAAAAAACAGTTAATGAGCACCCTAGATAACATGACATGTCTCAAATGCCTTATAATATTTTTGCTAATGTACAGTTAAAATATTTCGTGAAATCTCGATGTAAGCATTATTCACATAAACTGTGTGCTCATGATATTTAGTCGGCTTTTGAAATTTCGACAAAAACATCAAAATATTTATTATGTTTCCATTCTCATCAACCCGTAAGATACTTTGAAGTTGAGGGGGATGATTTCTAATTAACTTAGGACCCTAGAATCACTTCTGGATCCCGTTTTGAAATTTCATTGAAATTCGAGTTTTTTTGCTTAAAAGTTAATATAAAATAGTTAATGGGCACCTTAGATGGCATGATATGTCTCAAATGGCTTAGAACACTTTTGCTAATGTGCAGTTAAAAAGTTTCGTTAAATCCTATCAGACGCATATTTCACAAAAACGGTAAGCTGTAACTCACGATTTTAGTCGGTTTTTGAAATTTCGACAAAAACATAAAAATACTTTCTCTATTTTCATTCACATCACCCCGTAAGATACTGTGAAGTTGAGGAGGATGGTTTCCAATGACCTTCAGACTCTAGAGTCACTTCTGGATCCAGTTACAAAATTTCATTGAAATTCGAGTTTTTTTACTTAAAAAATGCATAAAAAATAGTTAATGGGCACCATGGATGGCATGACATGTCTCAAATGACTTATAATACTTAGGCTAATGTGCAATTAAAATATATAATGAAATCTCAACAGACGCTTTTTTCATAATAACTGTGAGCAATAACTCACTATTTTTAGTTGGTTTTTGAAATTTCGAAAAAAACATAAAAATACTTATCCTATTTCCATTTCCATCACCTCGTAGGATACTTTGAAGTTGAGAGGGATGGTTTCTAATGACCTTCTGATCCTAGAGTCACTTCCGGACCAGGTTACCAAATTACATTGAAATTTGAGTTTTTTTTGCTTAAAAAATGGATAAAAAATAGTTAATTGGCACTATGGATGACATAACATGTCTCAAATGGCTTATAATACTTTTGCTAATGTGCAGTTAAAATATTTCGCGAAATTCCGAAGGACGCATTTTTCACAAAACCTGTGAGCTATATAGCTCACGATTTTTAGTTGATTTTTGAAATTTCGAAACATAAAAATACTTATTCTATTTCCATTCTCAACACATCGTAAGATACTTTGAATTCGAGGGAGATGATTTCTAATGACCTTCGGACCTTATATTCACTTCCGAATCCCGTTACTAAATTTAATTGAAATTCGAGTTTTTTTGCTTATAAAATACATTAAAAATATTCAATAGGCACCCTGGATGGCACGACATGTCTTATATGACTTATAATACTTTGGCTAATGTGCAGTTAAATTATTTCGCGAAATCTCGAGGAACTCATTTTTCATAAAAACTGTAACTCACGATTTTTATTCGGTTTTTGAAATTTGGAAAAAACATCAAAATAGTTATTCTATTTCCATTCTCATCACCCCGTAAGATACTTCGAAGTTGAGGGGGAAGATTTCTAATGACCTTTGGACCCTAGAGTCACTTCCGAACCCCGTTACAAAATTTCATTAAAACTCGAGTTTTTTTGCTTAAAAAATGGAGAAAAAATAGTTAATGGGCACCCTGGATGACAGGACATATCCCTAATGACTTATAATACTTTAGCTAATGTGAAATTAAAATATTTCGCGAAATCCAGACGGTCTAATTTTTCACAAAAATTGTAACTCACGATTTTTAGTCAGTTTTTAAAATTTAGACAAAAACATCAAAATACTTATTATATTTCCATTCTCATCACCCCGTAAGATACTTTGAAGTTGAAGGGGATGGTTTCTAATGAGCTTAGGACCCTAGAGTCACTTTCGGACCCCGTTACCAAATGTCGTTGAAATTCGAGTTTTTTTGCTTAAACATTCATATAAAATAGTTAATGGGCACCATGGGTGGCAGGCCATGTCTTAAATGACTTATAATACTTTCGCTAATACAGTTAAAATATTTCGCGAAATCCCGACGGACGCTTTTTTCACAAAACCTGTTAGCTATAACTCACGATTTTTAGTCAGTTTTTGAAATTTCGACAAAAAACATCAAAATACTTATTACATTTCCATTCTCATCACCCCGTAAGAAACTTTGAAGTTGAGGGCTATGGTTTCTAATGACTTTCGATCCCTAGAGTCACTTCTAGACCTCGTTACGAAATTTCATTTAAAATTCGAGTTTTTTTGCTTAAACAATGCATTAAAATAGTCAATGGGCACTCTGGATGGTAGGACATATGTCAAATGGCTCATAACACTTTTGCAAATGTGGAGTTGAAATATTTCAAGAAATCCCGACGAATTGTGCGATTATTGTTCGATCTTTCCTCATGAAATTGCTGTTATTGTGCGATTACTTCGATCTGAGTATTTCAGAAGCTCGACTGAATTTTGAGCTCGTCCATTCTTGAGCTCACTGTGCTTCGTATCTGCGATTCCTTCGATTCTGTGTGATTCAGACTCCTTCATTCTTGAGTTCTAGATTTCGTTCTTGCGCTCACCTCAGACTCCTTCGATCTTGAGTTCCAGATTTCGAGGCTAAGTTGATTTCGCAGCTAAGTTGTTCCCTACTTGTCTGCATCAATTCATGGTTCTCTACTTTTCATGAATTCGACTGCTTGAATTTGTGCGTTGTTTTGCATCCATCTGAGATTCTTCTCAACATTATTGCAATCGAGTTACTTGAAAGAAAATGACAACAGCAATTGAGTTACTTAAACATGCAACTGAATTCGTTTCTATGAAGCTTGATGAAACGAATTATATTTCTTGGAGTATAAAGATTCAGAGATTACTCAAAGGCTTCCATCTGTTTGGGTGCCTAGATGGTACAATTTTGTGTCCTGCCAGTTCTTTAGAGACATATCAGGCTTGGATTGACATGGATGATGCACTGCTGAACATGCTTATTGCAACGATCTCTGAAGAAGCCTTTGCTGAGATAATGACTTGTGAGACTTCTCGTTCAGCTTGGCTTACACTACAAGTGCATTTCTCCTCACTGTCTGAAGCTAATCTAATGCAGTTGAAGACTAATCTTCAAACTCTACATAAAGGAGCAGAGTCTATTGAAGTTTTTCTGGGCAAGATTAGAGCAGCAAGACAGCGTCTTGCTAGTGCAGGAGTTTGTGTTTCTGACAAAGATGTGAGCTTGATCATTTTAAATGGTTTGCCTATTGAATATCATCCATTTAAGTCACACATTCGTGCTCGTCCTGTGGCTGTGACACTCTCTAAGCTTCGTACACTCTTGCTTGTTGAAGAAAGTGATCTGACTAAGGCTTCTACTCAGCTGCACTTACAGGCACCCTTACTTACAACTATGGTTGCTACAAAGGATCAGTCTGATACTCAGCCATCCACTGGTACTGACAATTCTACTATGTCTCAGCCGCAATGGAATACTGCACCACATTGGCCGAATCGTGGAGGATACAATAGAGGCCGAGGACATTATAATGGGGGCTATCGAGGATACCATGGAAATCGATACTACAACAATGGTGGCTATTATAACAATAATCACAATGGCGGCTACAACTCTTATCATGGACAAGGGAATGGTTCTTACGGTTACAAAATTGGTCCCAATTCTTATCATGGTGGCATTGGAGCTTATAATGGCAACAATGGTAATCCTGATTATGGTTCTGCAAACTATGAATACAATGGTGCCTCTCCTGCTGCACCTCAGTATTTGGTCTTACCAAATTCATGAGTTGGAGTCCTTAGTTCTGCACCTTCTTCTGCTCAGGCATCACAGGTTCACACCAGTGTTTCTCCAGTCATCTGTCAGTTGTGCAAGCAATAAGGTCACGAGGCTATCGGATGTCCACAACGCAGCAGTTTTCTTCTGCCTGGTTTAGCTCCTCCTACTCAAGCTTATGCTGCCACAGCTGATCATACATTCACCGATCCTAACTTTTGGTTGGTTGATTCCGGAGTTATAAACCATATGTGTAACAACCCAGAAAAATGTAATTATCAATTTTTATAAATTATTTTGTAAAATGACGATTTTACCCTTGGTGGTTAAGGGTGTGGAAATCAAGTTTTGTTTCGGAACTTTTTAGGCTGTGTTTTGGGTACCATTACGTAGGCCTCAAACTCACGAGTTTGTAGACAGGCGGCACGCTGAAAACGGAGTTTGTGTACGAAAGTTACGAGTCTAGATTTTCAAGGGCATTTTGGTAATTTTGAAAATCCACTTACAGCCTATAACACTGCGATTAGAAGGTAAATGAACTAGCTTCCATGTATGTTGGTGATGCAAGCATCCAACTCTTCCTTCATAGACTAACACCACAAAGGATGTTGTAAAGCTTGCTTGTAGGTTGCAGGTTCAAGTTGAGAAAGATCAATTGAGGATGAGGATTAAGCAGCTAGAAAGCCCACACGCTTAGCACCAGAAACCTTAGCTTTGGACCTTGTAGTCATGGAATGCCTAGCCTGTGATCTCGTAGTCACGGAAGAATGAGAGGAAGAAATAGACAGCTGAATAGGTGGAACATATGTGGAATCACCAGACCCATAATGATTTGAAGAAGATGTGGATCCAGAGCTGATCATAGGCACTGCCAAAACAGAGGACCCGGGTTTTGCCTGATCTGAGAATGGGTGAATAACAACAGGGATATGCGACATGAGATGGTCAGAACTACCAGCATCTGCCTGATCTGAGGACGGTTGAACAATAGCATTAGCCTGCGACATGATTTCTTCAAGGCTGCCAAAATGAGAACTTATTGAACTTGATGAGCTGCCAGAATTTAATGGATCTCCAGGGTTGCCATAAGTTGCAGCAGTATATGTGATATGATATGACCTACCAGAACTTGATGCTGGGTGAGATTGAGGACTGCCATGATCTGTCTCATGGTGTGGACTACCATGATCTATCTCATGAATAGCCTGAGGACTACCAGAATCTGTCTCATGGTGTGTAGTGCCATGAACTGTCTCAGGAATAGCCTGAGGACGACCAAAACTTGATATAATAGTAGGATTAGAACTGCTACATCTATCCGTTCTTACAGGAAAAAATAAAAAGACACGAAAGAAGGGACGAAGTAAGAGGTGTAACAGCTGGCACAAAGGAAGACAAATGAGAGGAACAAGACTGAGCAGAAAAGGGAAAAACAGATTCATAGAAAAGAACATGACGAGAAATATAAGTGCATTTGGTAGGAATATGAAAACTAAGATAACCTTTGAAATGTAAAGCTTAGCCAACAAACACACATGGAGAAGTATGAGGTTCTAATTTGTGAGAGTTATATGGACGCAAAAAAGGATAACATGTACAACCAAAAACATGAAGTGAATTCAAAGATGGAGGATGACCAAAAAGTTTGTGATACAGAGAAGACATAGCAAGAGTGGATGAGGGCATTCGATTAATAAGAAAGTTAGTGGTGGAACAAGCATGATACCAAAAGGATAAAGGCAAAGACGAGGCAGCTAACAATGTAAGAGTGGTCTCAATAAGATGACGATGCTTATGTTCAGCCAAGCCATTATGTTGAGGAGTGTAAGGACAAGATTTATAATGAAGAATACCATGGGATTCAAGAAAAGTAGTCATAGCATGGTTTACAAACTCCCCACCACCATCACTTTGAAAAATTTGAATAGGCTTTCGAAATTGAGTAGTAACATAGGAGTGAAATTTAACAAAAGTAGGGTAAACATCAAATTTCTTATTCAAAGGATAAATCCAAGTATAACGAGTACAATCATCAATGAAAAGTACATAGTATCTATAGCCAAGACTAGATACACAAGGACTTGGACCCCAAACATCGGAATGAATTTTATGAAAAGGTACAAAAGAACTGCGAGTAGATGAAGGAAATGACAATCGAGACATCTTGCCTTATAAACAAGCTTGACAGAGATGAGGGACAACATCAGATTTGGTGACTATCTTGGCTTGTTGTAACATCACAGTGATAATTTCCTCATAAGGATGACCAAGACGTTGATGCCATAGGGAACAGGTGACCTGCTTACCAAGAAAGGCAGAGGCATGAAAAGGACAAGGGGAACAAGAGGGCAAGGAAGGAATAGGATATAGCCCATCAACACTGGGACCTCTGTAAAGAACTGTCCCCTTGTTGTCCTAAATAAGGAAGAAAGAGGCATAAAAAACAAGTTGGCAATTATCTCATATGGTGTGACAGCTTATCTGCAATTCAGCTTGCTCACAATCTTGTCTTTCACGGTCGTACTAAGCATGTGGAACTCGATTTTCATTTTGTTCGTGAGAGGGTTCAACGCCATGACCTTTGTCTTACTCATGTATCCTCTGAGGACCAGATTGTTGATATAATGAGACACGGCCTTCATTCTCCCAAGTTTGTTTATCTTCGTAACATTCTCCCAAGTTTGTTTATCTTCCCGACAAACTCAATTTTTCCCGACAAACGCATTTTGTCGGTTTAGGAAATTTCGGCAAAAACCTCAAAATACTTATTAAATTTCCATTCTCATCAGCCCGTAAGGTACTTTGGAGTTGTGGGGGATGGTTTTTAATAACCTTTGGAACCTAGAGTCACTTCTGAACCCCATTACGAAATTTCATTAAAATTCGAGTTTTTTTTTTGCGTAAAAATTGCATCAAAAATAGTTAATGGGCACCCTGGATGGCAGGACATGTCTCAAATGGCTTATAACACTTTTCCAAATATGGAGTTCACATATTTCGCGATACCCAGACGAACACATTTTTCACAAAAACTGTAAGCTATATATAACTCACGATTTTGAGTCGGTTTTTGAAATTTCAACAAAAACATCAAAATAATTTTTAAATTTCCATCATCATCACCCCGTAAGAAGCTTTGAAGTTGAGAAGGACGATTTCTAATGACCTTCGGACCCTACAGTCACTTCCGAACCCCGTTACGAAATTTCATTAAAATTCTAGTTTTTTTCCTTCAAAAATGGATTAAAAATAATTAATAGGCACCCTGAATGGCAGCACTTGTCTCAAATAGCTTATAACACTTTTGCAAATGGGGAATTAAAATATTTTGAGAAATCCCGACGGATGCATTTTTTACAAAAACTCTAAGCTATACTCACGATTTTTAGTCGGATTTGAAATTTCGACAAAAACATCAAAATACTTATTAACTTTCAATTCTCATCACCCCATAAGAAACTTTGAAGTTTAGGGGGATGGTTTCTTATGACATTTGGATCCTAGGGTCACTTCCGAACCCCGTTATGAAATTTAATTAAAATTCGAGTTTTTTTTGCTTAAAAAATGCATCGAAAATAGTTAATGGGCTCCCTGGATGGCAGGACTTGTCTCAAGTGGCATATAATAGTTTGACTAATGTGCAGTTAAAATATTTCGCCAAGTCCCGACAGGCGAATTTTTTACAAAAAATGTGAACTATTACTCACGATTTTTAGTAGGTTTTTGAAATTTAGACAAAAACATCAAAATAGGTATTCTATTTTCATTCTCATCACCCCTTAAGATACTTTGAAGTTAAAGGGGATAGTTTATAATGACCTTCGGACCCTAGAGGCACTTCTGAACCCCGTTACGAAATTTCAATAAAATTCGAGTTTTTTTGCTTAAAAAATGCATTATAAGTAGGTAATGGGCATCCTGGATGGCAGGACATGTCTCAAATGGCTTATAACATATTGGGTAACGTGCAGTTAAAATATTTCACGAAATCCTGACAGACACATTTTTCACAAAAACTGTGAGCTACTCACGATTTTTAGTCTATTTTTGAAGTTATGACAAAAACATCAAAATACTTATTCTATTTTCATTCTCATCACCCCGTAAGATACTTTGAAGTTGAGGGGGATAGTTTCTAATGACCTTCTAGAATCACTTTGGAATCCCGTTACAACATTTCATTAAAATTCGAGTTTTTTTGCTTAAAAAATGCATTCAAAATAGTTAATGGACATCATGGATGGCATGATATCTCTCAAATGGCTTTAGCAGTTTGGCTAATGTGCAGTTAAAATATTTCGCGAAATCCCAACGGACAAATTTTTTACAAAAACTATGAGCTATAACTCACGATTTTTAGTCGATTTTTGAAATTACGACAAAAACATCAAAATACTTATTCTAATTCCATTCTCATCACCCCGTAAGATACTTTGAAGTTGAGGGGGACATTTTCTAATGACCTTCTAGAGTCACTTCGGACCCCGTTACAATATTTCATTAAAATTCGAGTTTTTTTGCTTAAAAAATGCATTAAAATTAGTTAATGGCTATCTTGGATGGCATGACATATCTCAAATGGCTTATAATAGTTTGGCATATGTGTAGTTAAAATATTTCGCGAAATCCCGACAAACGCATTTTTTCAAAAAACTGTGAGTTTCTCACGATTTTTGGTCAGTTTTTGAAATTTCAACAAAAACATCAAAATACTTATTAAATTTCCATTCTCATTACCTTGTAAGATACTTTGAAGTTGAGAGGGATATTTTCTAATGACATTCGATCCCTAGAGTCACTTTTGGACCCCGTTACGAAATTTTATTAAAATTCGTGCTTTTTTGCTTAAAAAATACATTAATACAGTCATTGGGCACTTTGGATGGCAGGACATGTGTCAAACGTCTAATAACATTTTTGCAAATGTGGAGTTAAAATATTTCAAGAAATCCCAACGGACACATTTTTTCCCAAAAACTGTGAGCTACTCACGATTTTTAGTCGATTTTTGAAATTTCGACAAAAACATCAAAATACTTATTAAATTTCCATTCTCATCACCCGGTAAGAAACTTTGAAGTTAAGGGGGATGATTTCTATTGACATTTGGACCCTAGAGTCACTTGCAGACCCCGTTACGAAATTTCATTAAAATTCAAATTTTTTTGCTTAAAAAATAGTTAATTGGCACCCTGGATGGCAGGATTTGTCTCAAATGGCTTATAATAATTTGGATAATGCGCAGTTAAAATATTTCGGAAAATCGGGACGGGGGCATTTTTCACGATTTTTAGTAGATTTTTGAAATTTCGGCAAAAAACATCAAAAAACTTATTCAATTTTCGTTCTCATCATCCCGTAAGATACTTTGAAGTTGAGGGGGATGTTTTCTAATGACCTTCGGACGCTAAAGTCAATTCCGGACGCCGTTAAAAAATTTCCTTAAAATTCGAGTTTTTTTGCTTAAAAATGCATTAAAATAAGGTAATTGGCATCCTAGATGGCAGGACATGTCTCAAAGGGCTTAAAATACTTTGGCTAATGTGCAGTTAAAATATTTCGCGAAATCCCAACAGACGCATTTTTCACAAAGACTGTGAGCTACTCACGATTTTTAGTCGGTTTTTTAGAGGAACAAGACTGAGCAGAAAAAGGGAAAAACAGATTCATCGAAAAAGAACATGACGAGAAATATAGGTGCGTTTGGTAGGAATATGAAAACAAATATAACCTTTGATATGTAAAGCATAGCCAACAAACACACATTGTGAAGTATGAGGTTCTAATTTGTGAGAGTTATATGGACGCAAAAAAGGATAACATGCACAACCAAAAACATGAAGTGAATTCAAAGATGGAGGATGACCAAAAAGTTTGTGATACGGAGAAGACATAGCAAGAGTGGATGAGGGCATTCGATTAATAAGAAAGTTAGCAGTGGAACAAGCATGATACCAAAAGGACAAAGGCAAAGACGAGGCATCTAACAATGTAAGAGTGGTCTCAATATGATGACGATGCTTACGTTCAACCAAGCCATTCTGTTGAGGAGTGTAAGGACAAGATTTATAATGAAGAATACCATGGGATTCAAGAAAAGTAGTCATAGCATGGTTTACAAACTCCCCACCACCATCAATTTGAAAAATTTGAATATGCTTTTGAAATTGTGTAGTAACATAGGAGTGAAATTTACAAAAGTAGGGTAAACATCAGATTTCTTATTCAAAGGGTAAATCCAAGTATAACGAGTACAATCATCAATGAAAAGTACATAGTATCTATAGCCAAGACTAGATACACAAGGACTTGGACCCCAAACATCGGAATGAATTTTATGAAAAGGTACAGAAGAACTGCGAGTAGATGAAGGAAATGGCAATCGAGACATCTTGCCTTGTAAACAAGCTTGACAGAGATGAGGGACAACATCAGATTTGGTGACTATCTTGGCCTGTTGTAACATCACAGTGATAATTTCCTCATAAGGATGACCAAGACGCTGATGCCATAGGGAACGGGTGACCTGCTTACCAAGAAAGGCAGAGGCATGAAAAGGACAAGGGGAACAAGAGGGCAAGGAAGGAATAGGATATAGCCCATCAACTCTAGGACCTCTGTAAAGAACTGTCCCCTTGTTGTCCTGAATAAGGAAGAAAGAGGCATAAAAAACAAGTTGGCAATTATCTCATATGGTGTGAAAGCTTATCAGCAATTCAGCTTGCTCACAATCCTGTCTTTCACGGTCGTACTAAGCATGTGGAACTCGATTTTCATTTTGTTCATGAGAGGGTTCAACGCCATGGCCTTCATCTTGCTCATGTATTCTTTGAGGACCAGATATTGCTGATATAATGAGACACGGCCTTCATTTTCCCAAGTTTGTTTATCTTCGTGACAATCTCATGGTTGAGCCTCTCAGCATGAGATTGAGGGAGGATAAAAACAAGTGGTCAAATGTATACACAACTGATTAATAGTTGATTAGTTAGACAGATTGTTATAACTAAACCAAGGTTAGTTAGCTGATTATTAAGGTAGTTATACAGCTATGATTAGTAGATGTTGTTGTATTATCAGAGTATAAATTAGTGTTACCAAATATTAATTAGTGTGAATGATTAATTGAATGAGTTTTCCATGAGTGAGTTTTTCTTCTCTATTTTCTCTCTATGGTTCTTCACTTCTCTGTGTCTTTTCAGCCTTCCATTGAAACACTCTCCTTTGTTTTCAGCTCCTAAATTAATTTGAGTAATGATACCATGAATCCTTTCACTATATAACTCACGAATTTTAGTCGGATTTGAAATTTCGACAAACACATCAAAATACTTATTAAATTTCCATTCTCATCGCCCCGTATGAAACTTTGAAGTTGAGGGGGATGGTTTCTAATGACATTTGGACCATAGAGTCAATTCCGGACCCCGTTACAGAATTTCATTAAAATTTGAGTTTTTCCCTTAAAAATGCATTAAAAATAGTTAATGGGCATCATGGATGGCATGACTTGTCTCAAATGGCTTATAATACTTTGGCTTATGTGCAATTAAAAATTTTCGCGAATTCCCAACTAGCGCATTTTTCACAAAAACTGTGAGTATATAACTCACGATTTTTAGTCGGTTTTTGAAATTTCGAAAAAAACTTCAAAATAATTATTCTATTTCCATTCTCATCACTTCATAAGATACTTTGAAGTTGAGGAGGATGGTTTCTAATGGCCGGACCCTAGAGTCACTTTTGAACCCCGTTACGAAATTCCATTAAAATTCGAGTTTTTTTGCTTAATAAATGCATTAAAATTATTTAATGGGCTTCCTGGATGGCATGCCATGTCTCAAATGGCTTAAAATAGTTTGATAAATGTGCAGTTAAAATATTTCCCGAAATACAGACAGACGTATTTTTCAGAAAAACTATAAGCTATATAACTCACGATTTTTAGTCGGTTTTGAAATTTAGACAAAAACATCCAAATACTTATTCTATTTCCATTCTTAGCACCCCTTAAGATACTTTGAAGTTGAGGGGGATAGTTTATAATGTCCTTTGGACCCGAAAGTAAGTTCCGGGACTCGTTACGAAATTTCATTAAAATTCGAGTTTTTTTTTTTAAAAATAGCATCAAAAACAGTTTATGGGCACCCTGGATGGCAAGACATGTCTCAAATGGCTTATAACACTTTTCTAAATGGGAAGTTAAAAAATTTCGCGAAACACTGAAGTGAAAGAAATCATGGAACCTTATTCAATTGAGGTTAGGTTAGTGTATCAATGGAGTTTAGGTATCAATGTTAGTGATGAGGAATAAGATTCACAGATCAAACAAGAGAAGGAAAAGAGAGAAAGTTATGAGAGTAAGTTTGGTAATCTTCATTATGTAAAATATCTCAATACATTGAATGACTCTCACATTCACTTTATATACTAACACTAATACAATGACTTAATACAATGGGTTAATATTGCTAACATCCCACCTCAATCTCATGTGGAGAAGCTCCATCATGAGATTGGGACAACACAAGACAATATGAGCAACAATAGCAGGAACAACAACCCAAATGCACCAGCAATGCAGCACAGCAAATGAAAGAACAATCCTATTGCACAGCAAATGAAAGAACAATCCTATCAGGGCAATATCAGCAAAAGCAACAACAGGCATAGTTAGGGCATGAAACTGTACCACCATCAATCTCAATAAATCAACGAACTCAACTCAACCAGTATATCTTAGCAGCAACAATGAACCCAACACAAAACCACAATTCACAGCAGCCCCACTCAGTAATAGGCCAAAAAACCACAACAACACAGCAAGCAGACCCCACACTAACGAGCACATAAAGCAGTAGTCACAAGCAAACAAGTCAACTCAGCCCAAAACAATATGACTGCTAGCCCAAAATATACAAACACACAACTCATTCATGATAACTCAGAAGGAGATCTAGTGCAGGCAATACCACAACACAGTAGCTCAGCTCAGTAAACAACATTTACAGCAAACAGTAAAGCAGCTCAACTCAGATAGAAACACAGCAACAAACAGGAGTAGCAAACCCAACAACACACACGCACACACACACACACGCACACACACACACACACACACACACACACACACACACACACACACACACACACACACACACACACACACACACACACACACACACACACACACTACAGCAGGAGCATACTCAGTATCATCCATTCCACAACCCAGGACAGAGCAAAAATACACATCAGCCCAACTCAGTAAACAAATCCATAGCTCAGACAAGCAAAAGGAAGATGAGAGCGGACCCAATTCAGTAGCACAAACACTACAACATATTGAAGAGGTCCACTCCAGTCATATAGAAGTTACAATGCAGCTCAATTCACCAGCAATGCAGACCATCACAGACAATATAACCCAAACACAAACACTAGCTCATCTCAGAATGCAGCACCACAGATCAAACACAATCACATCAGCACAACTCATTCATGATAACTCAGCTTAACAACACAATTCACAGCAGCTAAACTCAAATAGTAAAATTCAGCTCAACCCAAAATGTGCCATTGAATTACAGGATTAAAGGCAAGTGAATCACAGACAAACAGTCACACCAATATCACAAACAATACAATTCAGCTCAGACAGAGAATCGAAAAGAGAAGGTGAGAGAGAAGAACAATTCAAATGTGAGAGAGAAGAACAATTCAATTGTGAGAGAGAATTGCAACAAGAATCAAGAGTAAGATCGAAGAGGAATTTGAGACAAAAGAAGAATCATAGATCGAAGATCAAATTCAATTGTGAGAACAAATAGGGAAAGAATCAAGATTAAGATCGAAGAAGAAGAAGAAGCTCACAATTGTTTCTATGATGAAGCAAGAAATAAAGGAATCGAAAGAAGAAAGAAAAAAAAAGATTGAATAGAGGATCAAAAGAATTTGAGAAGGTAGAAAGAATTCAGGAAATTCGCATTAGAAGAAACACACAATTATGTTTGTGTTTAATCAAGAGATTGAAGATCGAAAGAAAGAACCTGAGATTAGGGATTGAACCTTCATAAAGATTGCCATTGACACCAGACAGATCGAAGGAGAGATGAATCAAGATCGGAAGACATCTGATTTTGAGCTGAGAACCAAATCAAGACATAAGCTGAGAACTCTGAAATTCAAGATTCGAGCTGAGAAATCTGAAGCAGAATGAAGAGGCTGAGGCTGAGAGATTCGAAGTAGCAAGAACGAAGATTGATGTAGACGAGCAGATAACACCTTAGCTTCTGAATCGCATTCTAGAAGAAGAACGGAACAATCAAAAAGAAAACTTAGCTCGAAACCGAAGAGGAGTATCTGGAAATCCAAAGCTGAAATCGAAGAGCTCGAAGGATAGAAGCAGACTTGAAGAGAAATCGAGGAGCTTCGAGAAACCGAGAACACAGAGGGCCATCGCCATGGAAGCAACTTCGAAAACTTGAAATCGAGAAATCAAGAAGTCGAATGAGCTAAAAATTAGGGCAAACTCGTACCAATTGAACGAAGAAGACGACAAAATCGTAGCCGAAGCTCCTCGTAGCAAGAAATCGCTGATGAACATATCTGATGAAGAAATCACAGGAAGAAATCGTTGAAGAGCAGAGAAAATTGAGATTGAGCCGAGAAACAATTTCAATTGCACAAATCCTTCAGTGCTGAATCGGAGACTGGAAGCTCAAAGCAAGAATCAAAGGAGTTGAGCAGTATGGAAGTTAAGATTCGAACCTATCGCAGATCGAAGAAGCTGAAAAGCCGAACTGAGAAATCGAAGCCACTGCAAGAAAGCAAGATTGAAGCAGAGGCAATCGCAGTGGAGCAGGTCTGATGAAGAATCACGATCGATGTCAAGAACCAGAAAATCTAGGTCAAAACCCGTACCAATTGCAATCGAATAAGTGTTTAGTGAGCAGTAGAGATTGAATCGTGAGGGCTGCACAGAAGAGTCACAACCATTGGAATTGAAACCAAGGCATAAATTTTGGAAACGGAAATTGAAAACAAAAACTAAAAAATCTTCATAGCAAGGACCACGAGCTATTAGCTTTGTAGCTCTGATACCATGAAAGAAATCATGGAACCTTATTCAATTGAGGTTAGGTTAGTGTATCAATGAAGTTTAGGTATCAATGTTAGTGATGAGGAATAAGATTCACAGATCAAACAAGAGAAGGAAAAGAGAGAAAGTTATGAGAGTAAGTTTGGTAATCTTCATTATGTAAAATATCTCAATACATTGAATGACTCTCACATTCACTTTATATACTAACACTAATACAATGAGTTCATATTGCTAGCACGAATGACGCATTTTTCACCAAAACTAAGAGCTATAACTCACGATTTTTAGACAGTTTTGGAAATTTCAACCAAAACAACAAAATACTTATTACATTTCCATTCTCATCACCACGTAAGAAACTTTGAAGTTGAGGGCGATGGTTTCTAATGACCTTCGATCCCTAGAGTCACTTCTGGACCTCGATACAAAATTTCATTTAAAATTTGATTTTTTTTTTGCTTAAAAAATGCATTAAAACCAGTAAATGGGCTTCTTGTTCGGCAGGACATGTCTCAAATGACTTACATTAGTTTTGCGAATGTGCATTTAAAATATTTCGCGAAATCCCGACAGACACCTTTTTGACAAAAACTTTGAGCTATAACTCACAATTTTTAGTATGAATTGAAATTTCAACAAAAACATCAAAATATTTATTAAATTTCCGTTCTCATCACCCCGTAAGAAACTTTGAAGTTGAGGGGGATGGTTTCTAATGACCTTCAGACCCTAGAGTTACTTCCGGACCCTGTTACGAAATTTCATTAACATTCGAGTTTTTTTGCTTAAAAATGTATTTAAAATATTAATGGGCACCCTGGATGTCAGGACTTATCTCAAATGGCTAATAATACTTTGGATAATGTGCAGTTAAAATATTTCGCAAAATCCCGACGGTCGCATTTTTCACAAAATTGTGAGCTTATAACTCAAGATTTTTAGTCGATTTTTGAAATTTCTGCAAAAACATCAAAATAATTATTCAATTTCCATTCATATCACCCCGTAAGAAACTTTGAAGGAGAGGAGGATGATTTCTAATGACCTTCGGACGCTAGAGTCAATTCCGAACGCTGTTACAAAATTTCATTAAAATTCGAGTTTTTTGCTTAAAAACTGCATTAAAAATAGGTAATAGGCATCTTGGATGGCAGGACATGTTTCAAATGGCTTATATTAATTAGGCTAATGTGTAGTTAAAATATTTCGCCAAATCCCATCGGACGCATTTTTCACAAAAACTGTGAGATATAACTCACGATTTTTAGTCGGTTTTTCATATTTTACAAAAAAATGAAAATACTTATTCAATTTCCATTCTCATTTCCCCGTAAGATACTTTGAAGTTGAGGTGGATGGTTTCTAATGACCTTCGGATGCTAGAGTCACTTCCGGTCACCATCACGAAATTTAATTAAAATTCGAGTTTTTTCTCTTAAAAATGCATTAAAAATAATTAACGGGCTTCCTAGATGGAAGCACATATCTCAAATGGCTTATAATAGTTTGGCTAATGTTCAGTTAAAACATTTCGCGAAATCCCGTCATACGCACTTTTCACAAAAACTGTGAGCTACTAACGATTTTTAGTCTGTTTTTAAAATTGACCCAAAAACATAAAAATACTTATTCAATTTCCATTCTCATTACCCCGTAAGATACTTTGAAGTTGAGGGGGATGGTTTCTAATGACCTTCGGACGCTAGAGTCATTTCCGAGCCCCATCACAAAATTTCATTAAAATTTGAGTTTTTTCTTTTAAAAAATGGTATAAAAATAGTTAATGGGTTTCCTAGATGGCAGGACATGTTTCAAATGGCATATAATAGTTTTACTAATGTGTAGTTAAAATATTTCACAAAATCCCAACAGGCGCATTTTTCCCAAAAAAATGTGAACTATATTACTCACGATTTTTAGTCGGTTTTTGAAATTTAGACAAAAACATCAAAATACTTATACCATTTCCATTCTCATCACCCCTTAACATACTTTGAAGTTAAGGGGGATAGTTTATAATGACCTTCGGACCCTAGAGTCACTTCTGAACCCCATTATCAAATTTCAATAAAATTTGAGTTTTTTTGGTTAAAAAATGCATTATAAGTAGGAAATGGGCATCCTGGATGGCAGGACTTGTCTCAAATAGCTTATAATACTTTGGCTATTATGCAGTTAAAATATTTCGCAAATTCCCAATGAACGCATTTTTCACAAAAACTGTGAGCTACATTAACACACGATTTTTAGTCGATTTAGGAAATTTAGGCAAAAAACATCAAAATACTTATTAAATTTCCATTCTCATCACCCCGTAAGATACTTTGAATTTGTGGGGGATGGTTTTTAATAACCTTCGGAACCTAGAGTCACTTCCGGACACCGTTACAAAATTTCATCAAAATTCTTGTTGTTTTGCTTAAAAATTGCATCAAAAATTGTTAATGGGCACCCTGGATGGCAGGACATGTCTCAAATGGCTTATAACACTTTTCCAAATGTGGAGTTCAAATATTTCGCGATATCCCGACAGACGCATTTTTCACAAAAACTGTAAGCTATATAACTCACGATTTTTAGTCGGTTTTTTAAATTTCAACAAAATCATCAAAATACTTATTAAATTTCCATTCTCATCAACCCGTAAGAAGCTTTGAAGTTAAGGACGACGGTTTCTAATGACCTTCGGACCCTACAGTCACTTCCGAACCCCGTTACGAAATTTCATTAAAATTCTAGTTTTTTTCCTTGAAAAATGCATTAAAATTAGTTAATAGGCACCCTGGATGGCAGCACTTGTCTCAAATGGCTTATAACACTTCTGCAAATGTGGGGATAAAATATTTCGTGAAATACCGACGGATGCATTTTTCACAAAAACTGTGCTCACGATTTTTAGCGGGTTTTTGACATTTAGACAAAAACATCAAAATACTTAATCTATTTCCATTCTCATCAAACCTTAAGATACTTTGAAGTTGAGGGGGATAGTTTCCAATGACCATCGGGCCCTAGAGTCACTTCTGAACCCAGTTACGAAATTTCATTAAAATTCGAGTTTTTTTTCTTAAAAAATGCGTTAAAATAGGTAATGGGCATCTTGGATGGTAGGACATGTCTCAAATGGCTTATAAAACTTTGGCTAATGTGCAATTAAACTATTTCACGAAATCCTGATGGACAAATTTTTCACAAAAATAGTGAGCTATACTCACGATTTTTAGTCGATTTTTCAAATTTCAACAAAAATATAAAAATACTTATTCAATTTACATTCTCCTCACCCCGTAAGTTACTTTGAAGTTTGAGGGGGATGGTTTCTAATGACCTTCGGACGCTAGACTCACTTCCGGGCCTCTTCACGAAATTTCATTAAAATTCGAATTTTTTTTCTTTAAAAATGCATTAAAAATAGTTAAAGGTCTTCCTGGATGGCAGGACATTTCTCAAATGGCTTATAACAGTTTGGCTAATGTTCAGTTAAAATATTTCGCGTAAACCCGATAGTCGCATTTTTCACAAAAACTGTGAGCTATATATAACTCACGATTTTTAGCCAGTTTTGAGATTTAGACAAAAACACCAAAATACTTATTCTATTTTCATTCTTATCACCCCTTCAGTTACTTTGAAGTAGAGGGGGATATTTTATAATGACCTTCGGACCCTATAGTAAATTCCGGAAGCAGTTACGAAATTTCATTAAAATTCGAATTTTTTTGCTTAAAAATGCATTAAAAAAATGTAATGGGCATCCTGGATGGTAGGACATGTCTCAAATGGCTTATAATATTTTGGATAATGTGCAGTTAAAATATTTCGCAAAATACCGACGAGCGCATTTTTCGAAAAAACTGTGGGCATAACTCACGATTTTGATTCAATTTTTGAAATTTCAGAAAAACATTAAAATACTTATTCAATTTCCATTCTCATCACCCCGTATGATACTTTGAAGTTGATGGGGATGGTTTCTACCTTCGGACCCCATTACGAAATTTAATTAAAATTCGAGTTTTTTTGCCTAAACAATGCATTAAAATAGTCAATGGCCACTCTAGATGGTAAGTCATTTGTCAAATGGCATATAACACTTTTTGCAAATGTGGTGGTTAAATATTTCAAGAAATCCCAACATACACATTTTTGACAAAAATTGAGCTATAACTTTCGATTTATAGTCGGTTTTTGAAATTTCGACAAAAACAACAAAATACTTTTTCTATTTCCATTCTTATCACACCGTAAGATACTTTGAAGTTGAGGGGTGGTTTCTAATGACATTCGAACCCTAGATTCACTTATGAACCACGTTACGAAACTTCATTAAAATTCGAGTTTTTTGCTTCAAAAATGCATTGAAAATAGTTAATGGGCTTCCTGGATGGCAGGACATGTCTCAAATGGCTTATAATAATTTGGTTAATGTGCAGTTAAAATATTTCGTGAAATCCCGACTGACGCATTTTTCACAAAACCTGTGAGCTATGAAGGAAGTTGAGGTTTCATCCCAAAATCAATTAGCAATTAGGGAGAGGCCCAACTCCTTATAAGCCCTTGCAAGGTTGTACAACTTTCCAATTTGGGACTTTTGTACCTTCACATTCTCACACTCTCCCTCACGTGTGGCGAATTTTCAAGCCTAACACGTGAATAACTCATATTGGATGACGTGGAGCACGTGTGGCGGTTAAGCCTTACACGTGGGATAACCTGTTCTGATACCATGAAAGAAATCATGGAACCTTATTCAATTGAGAGTAGGTTAGTGTAACAATGGAATTTAGGTATGAATGTTGGTGATGAGGAATAAGATTCACAGATCAAACAAGAGAAGGAAAAGAGAGAAAGTTATGAGAGTAAGTTTGGTAATCTTCATTATGTAAAATATCTCAATACATTGAATGACTCTCACATTCACTTTATATACTAACACTAATACAATGACTTAATACAATGAGTTACCATGAAGGAAGTTGAGGTTTCATCACAAAACCAATTGGCAATAGGGTGAGATGCTCAACTCCTTATAAGCCCTTGCAAGGTTGTGCAACTTTCCAATTTGAGACTTTTGTACCTTCACATTCTCACAAGCTATAACTCATGATTTTAAGTCGGTTTTTCAAATTTCGATAAAAACATCAAAATACTTTTTCCATTTCCATTCTCATCACCCCTTAAGTTACTTTGAAGTTTGAAGGGGATGGTTTCTAATGACCTTCGGACGCTAGAGTCACTTCCGGGCCCCTTCACAATATTTCATTAAAATTCGAGTTTTTCCTCGTAAAAAATGCATTAAAATAGTGAATGGGCTTCCTGGATGGGAAGACATTTATCAAATGGCCTATAACACTTTGGCTTATGTGCAGTTAAAATTTTTCGCGAAATCCAGACAGACGCATTTTTCACAAAAAATGTGATCTGCAATTCACGATACTTTGATACTTTCATAAAAATACATCAAAATACTTATTCTATTTCCATTTTCATTACCTCTTAAGATACTTTGCAGTTGAGGGGGATATTATATAATGACCTTCGGACCCAAGAGTCAATTTCGGATACCGTTACTAAATTTCATTAAAATTCGAGTTTTTATGATTAAGAAATGCATTAAAAAAAGGTTATGGGCATCCTGGATGGAAGGGTCTCAAATGGCTTATAATACTTTAGCAAATGTGCAGTTAAAATATTTCGCGAAATCCCCACGGACGCATTTTTCCCAAAAACTGTGAGCTATATAGCTCACAATTTTTAGTTAGTTTTTGAAATTTCGACAAAAACATCAAAATACTTATTCAAATTCCATTTTCATCACCTTGTAAGATACTTTGAAGTTGAAGCTATGAATTTCATTAAAATTCAAGTTTTTTTCCTTAAAAAATGCATTAAAATAGTCAAAAGGCACCTTGGATGGCAGGACATGGGTCAAATGGCATATAACACTTTTGCAAATGTGGAGGTTAAATATTTCAAGAAATCCCGACGTACGCAATTTTCACAAAAAATGTGAGCTGTAACTTTCGATTTTTAGTCAGTTTTTGAAATTTCGACCAAAACATCAAAATACATATTCAATTTCCATTCTCATCACCGCGTAAGATACTTTGAAGTTGAGGGGGATAGTTTCTAATGTCCTTCGGACCCTAGAGTCAGTTCTAAACCCCGTTATGAAATTCCATTAAAATTCGAGTTTTTTTGCTTAAAATATGTATTGAAAATAGTTAATGGGCTTCCTGGATGGCAAGACATGTCTCAAATGTCTTATAATAATTTTGTTAATGTGTAGTTAAATATTTCGTGAAATCCCGACATTCGCATTTTTTACAAAAACTATGAGCTCTGTTTTAGAAATTTTGACAAAAACATCAAAATACTTATTCTATTTCCATTCTCATCACCCCGTAAGATACTTTGAAGTAGAG
The DNA here is from genome assembly GCA_037349345.1 of Oemleria cerasiformis. NCBI lineage: Eukaryota > Viridiplantae > Streptophyta > Magnoliopsida > Rosales > Rosaceae > Oemleria > Oemleria cerasiformis. The sequence goes on along the minus strand of JAZGTL010000078.1, from coordinate 720,551 downwards.
GGGGATAGTTTATAATGACCTTCGGACCCTTGAGTCAATTCCGGACGCCGTTACAAAATTTCATTAAAATTTGAGTTTTCTTGTTTAAAAAATGCATTAAAATAGGTAATAGGCATCCTGGATGTCAGGACATGTCTCAAATGACTTATAATAGTTTGGCTAATGTGCAGTTAAAATATTTCGCGAAATCCAGACAAACGTTTTTTTCACAAAAATTGTGAGTTATATAACTCACGATTTTTAGTCGGTTTTTGAAATTTCGACAAAAATATCAAAATACTTTTTCAATTTCTACTCTCATCACCCCCGTATGATACTTTGAAGTTTTAGGGGATGGTTTCTAATAACCTTCGGACCCTAGAGTCACTTCTGGACCCCCGTTATGAAATTTCATTAAAATTCGAGTGTTTTTGTTTAAAAATTGAATCAAAAATAGTTAATGGGCACCTTGGATGGCAGCACATATCTCAAATGGATTTTAGCACTTTTCCAAATGTGCAGTTCAAATATTTCACAAAACCCCGACGGACGTATTTTTCACAAAAACTGTGAGCTATATATAACTCACGATTTTTAGTCGGTTTTTGAAATTTCGACAAAAACATCAAAATACTTATTAAATTTTCATTGTCATCACCCCGTAAGAAACTTTGAAGTTGAGGGGGATGGTTTCTAATGACATTTGGACCCTAGAGTCACTTTCGGACTCCGTTACGAAATTTCATTAAAATTCTAGTTTTTTGCTTCAAAAATGCATTAAAAATTGTTAATGGCCACCCTGGACGATGGGACTTGTCTCAAATGGCTTATAATACTTTGGATAATGTGCAGTTCAAATATTTTGCAAAATCCCGACTGACTCATTTTTCACAAAAACTGGGACTCGCGATTTTTAGTAGATTCTTGAAATTTCGGCAACAACATCAAAATACTTATTGAATTTCCATTCTCATCACCCCATAAGATACTTTGAAGTTGAGGGGGATGTTTTCTAATGACCTTCTGACGCTAGAGTCAATTCCGGACGCCGTTACGAAATTTCATTAAAATTCAATTTTTTTTCCTTAAAAAATGCATCAAACTAAGGTAATGGGCATCCTGGATGGCAGGACATGTCTCAAAGGGCTTATAATCCCAAAGGCCGCATTTTTCACAAAGACTGTGAGCTAACTCACGATTTTTAGTCAGTTTTTGAAGTTACGACAAAAACTTCAAAATACTTATTCTATTTTCATTCTCATCACCCCGTAAGATACTTTGAAGTTGAGAGGGATAGTTTATAATGACCTTCTAGAGTCACTTCTGAACCCCGTTACAACATTTGATTAAAATGCATTAAAATAGTTAATGGACATCATGAATGGCATGACATGTCTCAAATGACTTATAATAGTTTGGCTAATGTGCAGTTAAAATATTTCACAAAATCCCGATGTGCGAATTTTTCACAAAAACTGTGATAACTCACAATTTTTAGTTACTTTTTGAAATTTCAGCAAAAATATCAAACTATTTATTCTCTTTCATTTCTCACCACCACGTAAGATACTTTGAAGTTGAGGGGGATAGTTTCTAATGATTTTCGGACCATAGAGTCACTTCCAAACCCCATTACGAAATTTCATTAAAATTCGATTTTTTTTGCTTAAAAATGCATTAAAAAAATGTAATGGGCATCCTGGATGGCAGGACATGTCTCAAATGGCTTATAATACTTTGGATAATGTGCAGTTAAAATATTTCACAAAATACCGACGAGCGCATTTTTCGAAAAAACTGTGGGCATAACTCACGATTTTTATTCAATTTTTGAAATTTTGGAAAAAAAATTAAAATACATATTCAATTTCCTTTCTCATCACCCCATAAGATACTTTGAAGTTGAGGGGGATGTTTTCTAATGACCTTCTGATGCTAGAGTAAATTCCGGACGCCGTTACGAAATTTCATTAAAATTTGAGTTTTTTTGCTTAAAATGCATTAAAATTAGGTAATGGGCATCCTGGATGGCATGACATGTCTCAAATGGCTTATAATACTTTGACTAATGTGCAGTTAAAATATTTCACAAAGTCCCGACGGACAAATTTTTCACAAAAACAGTGAGCTATAACTCACGGTTTTTACTCTTTTTTTGAAATTACGACAAAAATAACAAAATAATTATTCTATTTCCATTCTCATCACCCCGTAAGATACTTTGAAGTTGAGGAGGGACAGTTTCTAATGACCTTCTAGAGTCACTTCGGACCCCGTTACAATATTTCATTAAAATTCGAGTTTTTTTGCTTAAAAATGCATTAAAATAGTAAATGGGTATCCTAGATGGCAGGACATGTCTCAAATGGCTTATAATAGTTTGGCATATGTGCAGTTAAAATATTTCGCGAAATCCCACAAACGCATTTTTCACAAAAACTTCGAGTATAAGTTACAATTTTTAGTCGGTTTTTGAAATTTCGAAAAAAATATCAAAATACTTATTCTATTTCCTTTCTCATCACCCCGTAAGATACTTTGAAGTGGAGGGGGATAGTTTCCAACGACCTTCGGATCCTAGAGTCACTTCCGAACCCCGTTACGAAGTTTCATTAAAATTCGAGTATTTTTGCTTAAAAAATGCATCAAAAACAGTTAATGGGCACCTTGGATTGCAGGACATGTCTCAAATGGCTTGTCACACTTTTGTAAATGTGGAGTTAAAAATTTTCGCGAAATCCCGACGGACTTAATTTTCACAAAAATTGTGAGCTATAACTCAAAATTTTAAGTCAGTTTTTAAAAATTTCTACATAAACATGAAAATACTTATTCAATTTCCATTCTCATCAACTCGTAAGAAACTTTGAAGTTTAGGGGGATGATTTCTTATGACTTTCGAACGCTAGAATCAATTTCGGACGTCGTTACACAATTTCATTAAAATTCGTGTTTTTTTGCTTCAAAAATCAATTAAAAATAGTTAATGGCCACTCCGGACGGCGGGACTTGTCTCAAATGGCTTATAATGCTTTGGATAATGTGCAGTTAAAATATTTTGCAAAATCCCGACTGACGCATTTTTCACAAAAACTGTGACTCATGATTTTTAGTAGATTTTTGAAATTTCGGCAAAAACTTCAAAATACTTATTCAATTTTCGTTCTCATCACCCCGTAAGATACTTTGAAGTTGAGGGGGATGTTTTCTAATGACCTTCGGACGCTAGAGTCAATGTCGGACGCCGTTACGAAATTTCATTAAAATTCGAATTGTTTTCCTTAAAAAATGCATTAAAACAAGGTAATGGGCATCCTGAATGGCAGGACATGTCTCAAAAGGCTTATAATACTTTGGCTAATGTGTAGTTAAAATATTTCACGAAATCCCATAGGACGCATTTTTCATAAAGACTGTGAGCTATAACTTGAAAGAATTCATGGCATCCTTTATTCAGCTGAATTTAGGTAACTGAAACCTAGGGTTAGAGTATCAATGGAGTCATAGGTGTGAAGGTGAGAGATGAGGTTAACGAGAAAGAGGAAAGTTAGAGAGGAAAGTGTGAGAGTCAAACTCTGTATTATCTCATTAACCAAATTGTAAAGATTACAATAACTCTCACACTTTCCTCTCTAACTTTCCTCTTTCTCGTTAACCTCATCTCTCACCTTCACACCTAAGACTCCATTGATACTCTAACCCTAGGTTTCAGTTACCTAAATTCAGCTGAACAAAGGATGCCATATATTCTTTCATGGTATCAGAGCAGGTTATCCCACGTGTAAAGCTTAACCGCCACACGTGCTCCACGTCACCCAATATGAGTTATCCACGTGTTAGGCTTGAAAATTCGCCACACGTGAGGGGGCGTGTGAGAATGTAAAAGTACAAAAGTCCCACATTGGAAAGTTGCACAACCTTGCAAGGGCTTATAAGGAGTTGAGTCTCTCCCCCCATGGCTAATTGGTTTTTGGGTGAAACCTCAACTTCCTTGATGGTAACTCATTGTATTAAGTCATTGTATTAGTGTTAGTATATAAAGTGAATGTGAGAGTCATTCAATGTACTGAGATATTTTACATAATGAAGATTACCAAACTTGCTCTCATAAATTTCTCTCTTTTCCTTCTCTTGTTTGATCTATGAATCTTATTCCTCATCACTAACATTCATACCTAAATTCCATTGTTACACTAACCTACTCTCAATTGAATAAGGCTACATGATTTCTTTCATGGTATCAGAGAAGGTTATCCCACGTGTAAGGCTTAACCGCCACACGTGCTCCACGTCACCCAATATGAGTTATTCACGTGTTAGGCTTGAAAATTCGCCACACGTGAGGTGGAGTGTGAGAATGTGAAGGTACAAAAGTCCCAAATTGGAATGTTGCACAACCTTGCAAGGGCTTATAAGGAGTTGGGCCTCTCCCCCCATGGCCAATTACTTTTGGTGTAACGACCCGGACCAGAAATTAAATTATTTTGAGAATTGGACGATTTTACCCTCGATTTTGGACGGGTTCGGGAGTCACTTTTTGACTGGCAGTACTTTTGGGAATTTTTCTTGGGTTGTTGCGTAGGTCTCGAACTCATGAGTTCGTAGACAGACGACACTCAGAAAACGAAGACCCGGTGAGTTCGTTACGGGTCTAGAAGCTTCAGGGGCAGTTTGGTAATTTTGGAAAAGTTGGAACTAAATATCAGATATTTTTCTCTCTCCTCGGGGGTTGGTCGAAGCAGTCTCTCTCTCCTACCCGAAATTCATCCCGTGCGAACACCGAATCACCATTTTCATCGGACGAATTTCAGTTTGATTTGACCGAAACTAAGGCCGGAAGGATCTTCCCCGCGACCCCACGAGTCTTTTGTTGTAATCATCGGAGCGGGAGCACCGCCGTAGGCGACGGACGGAGGAGGGAAATGGACCGAATCTTCTCGGTCGTTTTCCGGCCAAATCAGGTACGATCTCGGAACTTTGACCTCATATTTGGATTCCTGGTGAAAAGTAGATAAATTTACATGTGTGGATCGTGAAAAACGGTCAAGAAATGAAGAAGTTATAAAAGCTTGAAGTTTCGGCCGGAAATGGGGGATTCCGGCGAAACCAGACGGCGACGACGGCGGCTGCCGATCATCTTCTCCGGCCAGACTTCGGCGACTGCGCCGGCAGCCGATCGTCTTCTCCGGCGACCGGTCGAGTCGGGTCAGACTGGGTCGGGTCAAGTGAACCGGTCGGGTTTAGTGAACCGGTCGGGTTGAATGAACCGATCGGGTCGAGTTGGACCGGGTCAGGTCGAGCCGGGCCGGATTGGACCAGTCCAGGCACGTGAACACTATAGCAGGCGCGTGACCGGCGCGTGAGGGCGCGTGGCGGCGCGTGAGCGCATGTTCTGACCTTCCGGTGGCGCGTGGCGGCTCGTGGGACTGTTCCCGAAGTCACGGCGGCGCGTGACTAGGGTTTTGGGACGTTCCGAATCAGATTTTATTGGTTTCGAGGCCATAGGAGTTCGTTTAAGGCCCGATTTGGGCAATTCCAGCGGTAATGGTTGACCTTGAAGCGGAGTTTGAGCTCGGAAAGTCAAGGAAGTTGGGTTATTGTTGTGCATGTGTTCCTTGGGCTAGAGCGTCCATGAATTTTGGGTTGGATGATGTTGGTGAGTGGAATCCTTTCCTAAACTCATACCTATATGATTTATGTACTGTTATGTGATAGATTATGTGATGACCGGGATTTCAATTGAATGATGATTGATTTAATTGTGTTAGTAGTATTTGATGTAATTATGTGTGTGGTGATGAATGTTTGATTGATTAATAATATTATATATGGAATGAGAATGATGCAAGATGATAATAGGAAATTTAGACTATGCCAGGGTTAGCTTTAGGACCCAGCATTGTTAATTATGAGATGTAGGTATTTGGAAACAAGTATAAACTAATACTTTAGTGGTACATTTCAAAGATAGATTCCGAGATTTAAATTAGAATATCGATGAGAAGTAGGTACTCTGGAATGAGTATAAACTACCACTAGATTAGGGTATCTCGAGGGTCAATTCCGAGATACGTATCACGATATCAAGTCATGAGGTATGATACATTCGGTGAAATACATGAGTCACAGCGAGATATCGTTTTGATGTGGTAATTATTTGAGTCCATGATTTTGAGTTGAAACCGTATTTGTGATTATAAAATACTTGATTTTGGAACCAATATTGATTTGAGGGAGGCTAGGGGGCCAGGATCTGGGCTAGGATTCGCTGAGGCGGTGAACCCGGTGAACCTCCGAGATAAACATTGATTTGAGGGAGGCTAGGATCTGGGCCAGGATCCGCTATAGGCGGTGAACCCGGTGAACCTCCGAGATAAACATTTATTTGAGGGAGGCTAGGATCTGGGCCAGGATCCGCTATTGGCGGTGAACCCGGTGAACCTTCAATATAATTGGTTATTGTTCTTCGACTAGCATCGAGAGTTTTACTCCGTTGGTTCATTGAGTCCTCCGACTATGGCATCGAGGAGTTTTGGCTCCGCCGGGTCACGAGGCTATTTATGCATTGTATAGAGAGTTGTGATACAGGACTAGCACACCCCAAGGGATACCCTGGTGGCTAGGGATATGCCGACTGATGTGATATGATAGCTGAGGATGATTCCAGCTCTAATATAGTTTGAGGATGATTGTCATGTGATAAATCAGCCTATGGAAACACTTCGTCATCCGGGTCTGTGGGTTGGTGTGGGCGGTGACCCAGAGTGACGAATTGTTGTTGGTTCACAAATATCTAACTAGTCAGTTGTCTTGTGGTATTCCAGTAGTGATTTCAGCAGTGTCTGACCTACTGACATTTGGTATCAGAGGGTGTTCCTATTTGGACCACCACTATTCCGAGGTCTTGGCTCACAAATATCTGACTAGTCAGTTGTCTTGTGGTATTCCAGTAGTGATGTCAGCAGTGTCTGACCTACTGACATTTGGTATCAGAGGGTGTTCCTATTTGGACCACCACTATTCCGAGGTCTTGGCTTTGACCTGTATACTATCCTGCGTCTGACAGGGAGGAGTGGTCAGTAAGTACAGAGGTTCTGTCGGGAAACCGGTAAGATTTACTAAAAATTATTTAAGAATAAAGGGTATTTCTGGTATTTAAATTTTGAGATAAAAGAACTGTCAGACGGGATAAGGGTTCTTTCCGGGTTTCGAGGAAAAATTCGGGAAGGGTCCTTACATTTGGGGTGGAACTTCAGCTTCCTTCATAACTCACGATTTTTAGTCGATTTTTTAAATTACGACAAAAACATCAAAATACTTATTCTATTTCCATTCTCATCACCTCGTAAGATACTTTGAAGTAGAGGTGGATAGTTTCTAATGACCTTCTAGAGTCACTTCTTAACCCCGTTACAACATTTCATTAAAATTCGAGTTTTGTTTCTTAAAAAATGCATTAAAAATAGTTAATGGGAATCATGGATGGCATGACATGTCTCAAATGGCTTATAATAGTTTGGCATATGTGCATTTCAAATATTTCGCGAAATCCCACGAACGCATTTTTCACAAAACTGTGAGTATAAGTTTCAATTTTTAGTCGGTTTTTGAAATTTCGGCAAAAACATCAAAATACTTATTCTATTTCCTTTCTCATCACCCCGTAAGATACTTTGAAGTGGAGGGGGATAGTTTCTAATGACCTTCGGAACCTAGAGTCACTTCCGAACCCCGTTACGAAGTTTCATTAAAATTTGAGTATTTTTGCTTAAAAATTCATCAAAAACAGTTAATGGGCACCTTGGATTGCAGGACATGTCTCAAATGGCTTGTCACACTTTTGCAAATGTGGAGTTAAAAAATTTCGCGAAATCACGACGGACGCAATTTTCACAAAAATTGTGAGCTATAACTCAAAACAAAAATTGTGAGCTATAACTCAAAATTTTAGGTCGTTTTTTAAAATTTCTACAGAAACATTAAAATACTTATTCAATTTCCATTCTCATCAACCCGTAAGATACTTTGAAGTTGAGGGGGTGATTTCTTATGACTTTCGAACGCTAGAATCAATTCCGGACGCCGTTACACAATTTCATTAAAATTCGAGTTTTTTTACTTAAAAAATGCATTAAAAATAGGTAATGGGCATCCTAGATGGCAGGACATGTCTCAAATGGCTTATATTACTTTAGCTAATGTGCAGTTAAAATATTTCACGAAATCCCGACGGACACATTTTTGACAAAAACTATGAGCTATAAACTCACGATTTTTATTCGGTTTTTCAAATTTCGACAAAAACATCAAAATACTTATTCAATTTCCATTCTCATCCCCCCGTATATACTTTGAAGTTGAGGGGGATGGTTTCTAATGACCTTCGGATGCTAGAGTCACTACTGGACCCCTTTACGAAATTTCATTAAAATTCGAGTTTTTTTGCTTAAAAATTGCATTAAAAATATTTAATGGGCACCCTAAATGGCATGACATGTCTCAAATGGCTTATAACACATTTCCAAATTTAGAGTTCAAATATTTCATGAAACCTCGACGTACCCATTTTTCACAAAAACTGTGAGCTATAACTCACGATTTTTACTCGATTTTTGAAATTTTGACAAAAAAATCAAAATACTTATTAAATTTCCATTCTCATCACCACGTAAGAAACTTTGAAGTTAAGGGGGATGGTTTCTAATGACCTTCGGACGCTAGAGTCACTTCTGGACCCCGTTACGAAATTTCACTAAAATTCAAGGTTTTTTGCTTAAAAATTGCATTAAAACCATTAATTGGCACCCTGGATGGCCGGACATATCTCAAATGGCTTATAACACTTTTCCAAATGTGGAGTTAAAATATTTAGCGAAACCCCGACGAACGCATTTTTCACAAAAACTAAGAGCATAACTCACAATTTTTAGTCGGGTTTTGAAATTTCGTTAAAAACTGTTAGCAATATTAAGTCATTGTATTAGCAATATTAAATCATTGTATTAGTGTGTAGTATATAAAGTGAGTGTGAGAGTCACTCTATTATTGAGACATTTTACATAATGATTCCACCCCAAAATCAATTGGCAATGAGAGGAGAGGCCCAACTCCTTATAAGCCCTTGCAAGATTGTGCAACTTTCCAATGTGGGACTTTTGTTCCTTCACATTCTCACACGCCCCCTCACGTATGGCGAATTTTCAAGCCTAACACGTGGACAACTCATATTGGGTGACCTGGAGCACGTGTGGCGGTTAAGCCTTACACGTGGGATAACCCGCTCTAATACCATGAATGAATTCATGGATCCTTTTTTGAATTGAAATTTAGGTATTGATAAATAAAGGGAAGTGTATCAATGGAAAACTCACGGGTAAGAGAAGGAAAATAGAGAAAGTTGTGAGAGTAAATTTGGGTATTTTCGTTATTTAAAATGTCTCAATAATAGAGTGACCCTCACACTCACTTTATATACTACACACTAATACATTGACTTAATAGTGCTAATACAATGACTTAATATTGCTAACATCCCCCCTCAATCTCATGTGGAGAGGCTCCAACATGAGATTTCTCCAACATGAGATTGGGACATAACAAGACAATCTGAAAAAACAAGCAGTGTAAACCGATATCAAATACACAAAACCCAGGAAACAGCAGAAAAAGATCCATTGCAGGCTAGACCTCAACATAGCAGCTCAGCTCAGTAAACAGCCTCTACAGCAAACCAGCAGAGACCGCATCAAAACACCCAACCTTGGAAACACAAGATCAGTGGCCAACATAAGGAAACCTGATAACCATTTGACTGAAACGCTGCTCACAATCATCACTACAACCAATATTGCCATAGGACGGGCCCAAGTTTGACGTAGAAATTCTCCACTTCGTTTCTTGATTTGTGAAATTTCCGCATTGTCACATCTTCTTCTTTGAACTTGTCTCAAGAAAAGCTCAGTACTTCCGGATCATGTTACAACATTTCATTACAATTCAAGTTTTTTTGTGAAAAAAATACATTAAAAATAGTTCATGGGCACCCTTGATGGCAGGACAAGTCTCAAATGGCTTATAACACTTTTGCAAATGTGGAATCCCGATGGACACATTTTTCACAAAAACTGTGAGCTACTCACGATTTTTAGTCAAATTTTGAAATTTCTAAAAAAACATCAAAATACTTATTCAATTTCCATTCTCATTACCCCTAAATATACTTTGAAGTTGAGGGGGATAGTTTCTAATGACCTTCAGATCCTAGAGTCACTTCTTAACCCCGTTACGAAATTTCATTAAAATTCGAGTTTTTTCGCTTAAAAAATGCATTAAAACATTTAATAGGCATCCTGGATGGCAGGACATGTCTCAAATAGCTTAAAATAGTTCGGCTAATGAGCAGTTAAAATATTTCATGAAATCCCGATATAAGCATTTTTCACAAAAACTGTGAGCTACTCACGATTTTTAATCGATTTTTGAAATTTAGACAAAAACATAAAAATACTTATTATAATTCCATTCTCATCACCCCGTAAGATAATTTAAAGTTGAGGGGGATAGTTTATAATGACCTTTGGACCCTACAGTCAAATCTGGACGCCGTTACGAAATTTCATTAAAATTCGAGTTTTGTTTCTTAAAAAATGCATTAAAAATAGTTATTGGGCACCCTGGATGGCAGGACTTGTCTCAAATGGCTTATATTACTTTGGATAATGTGCAGTTCAAATATTTCGCAAAATTCTAACGGGCACATTCTTTACAAAAATTGAGCTATAATTCCCGATTTTTAGTCGATTTTTGAAATTTCAACAAAAACATCAAAATACTATTCCAATTTACATTCTCATTACCCCGTAAGATACTTTGATGTGGAGGGGGTGATTTCTAATGACCTTTGAACTCTAGAGTCACTTCCAGACGCAGTTACGAAATTTAATTAAAATTCGAGTTTTTTTGCGTAAAAAATGCATTAAAAATAGTTAATGGGCACCCTGGATTGCAGGACAAGTCTCAAATGGCTTATCACACTTTTGCAAATGTGGAGTTAAAATATTTCGCGAAATCCAGACAGAAGCATTTTTCACAAAAACTGTGAGCTATTTGGAAGAAATCATGGAACCTTATTCAATTGAGGTTAGGTTAGTGTACCAATGGAGTTTAGGTGAGAATGTTAGTGATGAGGGAATAAGGTTCATAGGTCAAACAAGCGAATGAACAGAGGGAAAGTTGTGAGAGTAAGTTTGGTAATTTTCATTATCTAAAACATCTCCATACATTGAGTGACTCTCACACTCACTTTATATACTACACACTAATACAATGACTTAACAACAATACAATGACTTAATATTGCTAACATCCCCCTCAATCTCATGTGGAGAGGCTCCATCATGAGATTGGGACATCATCACTTTACAATTATAACAAAGAGCAACACTAGCACAAGGCACAATCTAATCAATATGGTAAGCTGAAGACACAAAGAGAATTTCGGAAGAGTGCCACAGCCATAAGCGACGGAACTGCAGCCATAAGCCATCCAGATACCCAAACATGCCTAGGATAACCGTGAAAACCAGCACAAGGCACAAGTTGTCTAACTGCAATAAGAAGCTGGCACAAAACCCAGTAGACAGCAGAAGGAGTACCAAAGCAGAAACAAAATACAATCAGTGAAGGAAGATCAGAGCAGACGGCAGGGTTGCCACCATAAGGCTCTCACGGTGCAATCAGTATACTCCAAGAGATACAAGCCGTATCATCCAATATGCATAGGCACATACACAGCAACCAACGATCCATTCCAGGAGAATTTGACAAACATTATCTCAGGCAGACCAAAATACACAACAGCTCAACACCATAGCAACAATCACAAACACTACAACCACGACTGCCAGCCCAAAACAATCCAATGCAGTCCAGACCAAATGACAGCAACTCAGCACAACTCAGACAGAGTAAGGCAGCTCATCCCAGAATGCATCACCAAATCAATAGCTCATCTCATACACAAAGCAATATAACTCAGACATAAGCAATAGCTCATCTCATAATACATCACCACAGAGCAAACACAAGCACAGCAGCACAACCCACACTTCATAACAGCAGCAAGATACAATTACCAGTAAACACCAACCTCATAGCAGAATATCAGAGGCATATGGGGCCAAAACACAGCAGAAAGTTGAACAGATATTCTCCAGCATACTCAGACATAAGCCATTCCAAGACAAAATATTCAGCTCAACACCAGGTCAACACCAAAATACACATACAATCCAATAGAAATTGAGACCGAAGAAGAAGAAGAATCAGAGATCGAAGATCAGAATTTGAGACCGAAGAAGAAGAATTTTGAGACCGAAGAAGAAATTTGAGAGAGTCGAAGAATCAAGAAGAAGCAAGAATCAAAGAACAAGAAAGATCAAGATCGAATGCAAGAATCAGATCGAAGAAGACATCGAAAAGTGAAGAATTAGATCGAAGAATCAAGCCAAATTCGCACAAGACAAGGCTCGCAATAGTTCTGTGTTAAATCGAGAAAATGAAGATAGGAAGAAGGAAGCAAGGAGATCGAATAGAAGATCGAAAAATAGGAAGCAAGAAGATCGAATAGAAAGAACAATATTGAGAAATAACCTGAGCAATCAGAAGAATCGAAATCGAAGAAGAATTCTGATTTTGAGCTGAGAACACTTAGCGGAAATATTCAAGCAGAGAAACCAAAGGAACGAAAATGTAGACCCGAAGTCGTCGTAGAAGTCCTGAGATTCAAGGTCGTAGAAGGCTGAGAAGTCGAAGTATCTGAGAATGCGAAGCCATCGCAGTCAAAGAGTCGAACGAAGAGGAAGAACATTTCTGAGGAAGAAATCAAAGCAGTCTCACGATTTTTAGTCAATTTTTGAAATTTCTACAAAAACATAAAAATACTTATTCAATTTCCATTCTCATCACCCTGTAAAATACTTTGAAGTTGAGGGGGATAGTTTTTAATGACCTTCGGATCCTAGTGTCACTTCTTAACCCCGTTATGAAATTTCAATAAAATATGAGTTTCTTCGCTTAAAAATGCATCAAAAATAGTTAATGGGAATCCTGGATGGCAGGACATGTCTCAAATGACTAAAAATTGTTCGACTAATCTGTAGTTCAAATATTTCATTAAATCCCAACAGACGCATTTTTTCACAAAAACTGTGAGCAACTCAGGATTTTTAGTCGATTTTTGAAATTTAGACAAAAACACCAAAATACTTATTCTATTTTCATTCTCATCACCCCGTAAGATACTTCGGAGTTGAGGGGGATAGTTTATAATAACCTTCGGACCCTAGAGTCAATTCTGAATGTCGTTACGAAATTTCATTAAAATTCGAGTTTTTTTGCTTAAAAAGGCATTGAAAAAAGGTAATGGGAATCCTGGATGGTAGGACATGTCTTACATTGCTTATCATACTTTGGCTAATGTAGAATTAAAATAATTCGCGAAATCCCGACGGTCGCATTTTTCACAAAAACTGAGGGCTATAATCACGATTTTTAGTCGTTTTTTGAAATTTCGACAAAAACATCAAAATTCTTTTTAAATTTCCATTCTCATCACCTCGTAAGAAACTTTGAAGTTGAGGGGGATGGTTTCTAATGATATTTGGACCCTAGAGTCATTTCCGGACCCTGTTACGAAATTTCATTAACATTCGAGTTTTTTTTTCGTAAACAAATGCATTAAAAATAGTTAATCGGCACCCTGGATGGCAGGACAAGTCTCAAATGGCTTATCACACTTTTGTAAATTTGGAGTTCAAATATTTCGCGAAATCCCGACGGACGCATTTTTCACAAAAACTGTGAGCTATACTCAAGATTTTTAGTCGATTTTTGAAATTTCTAGAAAAACATCAAAATACTTATTCAATTTCCATTCTCATCACCCCGTAAGATACTTTGAAGTTGAGGGGGATAGTTTCTAATGACCTTCGGATCCTAGAGTCACTTTTTATCCCCTTTACGAAATTTCATTAAAATTTGAGTTTTTTGCTTAAAAAATGCATTAACAATAGTTAAAGGGCATCATGGATGGCAGAACATGTCTCAAATGGTTTAACATAGTTTGACTAATGTGCAGTTAAAATATTTCATGAAATACCGATAGACGCATTTTTCACAAAATTGTGAGCTATAACTCACGATTTGGGCTGCTGGTGTCCGCGGGTGGGAAACGGGATCTCTGTCTAAAGTCGAGCTTGGTGGCTGAAGCAGAAGTGGTGCACATTGCCCTCTCTCATTGTTTGTTGGATGGTCATGAGCGGGTGGTGATTGAGTCAGATGATTTGGGGCTTGTTACGATTCTTATCGGACAGAGCCAGGGTGATGTTGATCTAGGCTGTATTATTTTTTATATCCATGCACTGGCCTCGCGGTTGGAACGTGTTCAATTTGTGTATGCCTCCAGGCAGGCTAATAAAGATCTGCACCTTGTGGCTGGATTTGTTTCTAGGATTGGCGGGTACCACTGTTGGGATGAGTTAGGGACGGATTGGTTGTTTGATACCTTAGCCTTTGATGCTGGTGTCTCTCTTCGTTATTAATGAAATTTTTTGATCTTTTGGTAAAAAAACTCACGATTTTTAGTCGGCTTTTTAAATTTAGACAAAAACAACAAAATACTTATTCTATTTCAATTCTCATCATCCCGTAAGATACTTTGAAGTTGAGGGGGATAGTTTATAATGACCTTCGGACCCTAGAGTCAATTCCGAGTTAAAAAATTTCATTAAAATTCGAGTTTTTTTGCTTAAAAAATGAATTAAAAATAGGTAATTGGCATATTGGATGGCCAGACATGTCTCAAATGGCTTATCATACTTTGCCTAATATGGAATTAAAATATTTCGCGAATTCCCGACGGTCCCATTTTTCACAAAAATATCAAAATACTTATTAAATTTCCATTCTCATCACCCGTAAGAAACTTTGAAGTTGAGGGGGATTGCAGAACTTGTCTCAATTGGCTTATAATACTTTGGATAATGTGTGGTTAAAATATTTCGAAAAATCCTGACGGGCGCATTTTCCACAAAAACTATGAAATTCACGATTTTTAGTCGATTTTTAAAATTTCGACAAAAACATCAAAATACTTATTCAATTGCCATTCTTATCACCCCCTAAGATACTTTGATGTGGAGGGGGATGATTTCTCATGAGCTTTGAACGCCATAGTCACTTCCGGACGCAGTTACGAAATTTCATTAAAATTCAAGTTTTTTTTCTTAAAAAATGCATTAAAAATAGGTAATGGGCATCTTGGATGACAGGACATGTCTCAAATGGCTTATAATACTTTGGCTAATGTGCAGTTACAATATTTCGCGAAATCCCGACAGATGCATTTTTCGAAATAATTATGATCTATATAACTCACGATTTTTAGTCAATTTTTTGAAATTTCGACAAAAACATCAAATTACTTATTCTATTTCCATTCTCATCACCCCGTAAGATACTTTGAAGTTGAGAGGAATGATTTCTAATGACCTTCGGACGCTAGAGTCACTTCCGGACTCCTTTACGAAATTTCATTAAAATTTGAGTTTTTTTTCTTATAAAATGCATTAAAAATAGGTAATAGGCATCCTCGATTGCAGGACTTGTCTCAATTGCTTATAATACTTTGGCTAATGTGCAGTTAATGAAAGAAATCATGGAGTTTAGGTATCAATGTTAGTGATGAGGAATAAGATTCACATATCAAACAAAAGAATGAACAGAGGGAAAGTTATGAGAGTAAGTTTGGTAATTTTCATTATCTAAAACATCTTAATTACATTGAGTGACTCTCACACTCACTTTATATACTACACACCAACACTATGACTTAACAACAATACAATGACACAAAGAGAATTTCGGAAGAGTGCCACAGCCATAAGCGACGGAACTGCAGCCATAAGCCATCCAGATACCCAAACATGCCTAGGATAACCGTGAAAACCAGCACAAGGCACAAGTTGTCTAACTGCAATAAGAAGCTGGCACAAAACCCAGTAGACAGCAGAAGGAGTACCAAAGCAGAAACAAAATACAATCAGTGGAGGAAGATCATAGCAGACGGCAGAGTTGCCACCATAAGGCTCTCACGGTTCAATCATTATACTCAAAGAGATACAAGCCGTATCATCCAATCTGCATAGGCACAAACACAGCATCCAACGATCCATTCCAGGACAATTTGACAAACACTATCTCAGGTAGACCAAAATACACAACAGCTCAACACCATAGCAACAATCACAAACACTACAACCACGACTGCCAGCCCAAAACAATCCAATGCAGTCCAGACCAAATGACAGCAACTCAACACAACTCAGACAGAATGCATCACCAAATCAATAGCTCATCTCATACACAAAGCAATATAACTCAGACACTAAGCAATAGCTCATCTCAGAATACATCCCCACAGAGCAAACACAAGCACAGCAACACAACCCATACTTCACAACAGCAGCAAGATACAATTACCAGTAAACACCAGCCTCACAGCAGAAGATCAGAGGCATATGGGGCCAAAACACAGCATAAACCTGAACAGATATTCTCCAGCATACTCAGACATAAGCCGTTCCAGGTCAACACCATAACAATCAGCTCAACACCAAAATACACAACACCATAACAATCAGCTCAACACCAAAATACACATCTCATACATGATAACTCAGAAGGAGATCAATTTGCAGGAAATATCACAACACAGTAGCTCAGCTCAGTAAACAACACTTGCAGCAAACAGCAAAGTGAAAAGGTCCATTCCAGTGATATAGACTTTACAATGCAGCTGAATGGAGTTTAGGTGTCAATGTTAGTGATGAGGAATAAGATTCACGGATCAAACAAGAGAAGGAAAAGAGAGAAAGTTATGAGAGTAAGTTTGGTAATCTTCATTATGTAAAATATCTCAATACATTGAATGACTCTCACATTCACTTTATATACTAACACTAATACAATGACTTAATACAATGAGTTAATATTGCTAACATCCCCCCTCAATCTCATGTGGAGAAGCTCCATCATGAGATTGGGACAACACAAGGCAATATGAGGAACAATAGCAGTAACAACAACCCAAATGCACCAGCAATGCAGCACAGCAAATGAAAGAACAATCCTATCAGGGAAATATCAGCAAAAGCAATAGCAGGCATAATCAGGGCATGAAACTATACCACCATCAATCTCAATAAATCAACGAACTCAACTCAACCAGTATATCTCAACAGCAACAATGAACCCAACACAAAACCACAATTCACAGCAGCCTCACTCAGTAATAGGCCAAAAAACCTCATCAACACAGTAAGCAGACCCCACACTAATGAGCACAGAAAGCAGTAGTCACCAGCAAACAACTCAACTCAGCCCAAAACAATCTGATTGCTAGCCCAAAATATACAAACACACAACTCATTCATGATAACTCAGAAGGAGATCTAGTGCAGGAAATACCACAACACGGTAGCTCAGCTCAGTAAACAACATTTGCAGCAAACAGTAGAGTCCACAACATAATGGGCTTGACACTTTGCCAAACCAAATGTAGAGCAGCTCAACTCAGATAGAAACACAGCAGCAAACAGAAGTAGCGAACCCAACAACATACACAAACACTAAAGTAGCAGCATACTCAGTATCATCCATTCCACAACCCAGGACAGGGCAAAAATACACATCAGCCCAACTCAGTAAACAAATCCACAGCTCAGACAAGCAAAAGGAAGATGAGAGAGGACCCAATTCAGTAGCACAAACACTACAGCATATTGAAGAGGTCCACTCCAGTCATATAGACGTTACAATGCAGCTCAATTCACTAGCAATGTAGACCATCACAGACAATATAACCCAGACACAAACACTAGCTCATCTCAGAATGCAGCACCACAGATCAAACACAATCACAGCAGCACAACTCATTCATGATAACTCAGCTTAACAACACAATTCACAGCATCTAAACTCAAATAGTAAAATTCAGCTCAACCCAAAATGTGCCACTGAATTATAGGATTAAAGGCAAGTGAATCACAGACAAACAGTCACACCAGTATCACAAACAATACAACTCAGCTCAGACAGAGAATCGAAAAGAGAAGGTGAGAGAGAAGAACAATTCAATTGTGAGAGAGAATTGCAACAAGAATCAAGAGTAAGATCGAAGAGGAATTTGAGACAGAAGAAGAATCATAGATCGAAGATCAAATTCAATTATGAGAACAAATAGGGAAAGAATCAAGATTAAGATCGAAGAAGAAGAAGAAGCTCACAATTGTTTCTGTGATGAAGCAAGAAATAAAGGAATCGAAAGAAGAAAGAAAAAAAAAGATTGAATAGAGGATCGAAAGAATTTGAGAAGGTAGAAAGAATTCAGGAAATTCGCATTAGAAGAAACACACAATTATGTTTGTGTTTAATCAAAGATTGAAGATCGAAAGAAAGAACCTGAGATTAGGGATTGAACCTTCATAAAGATTTCCATTGACACCAAACAGATCGAAGGAGAGATGAATCAAGATCGGAAGACATCTGATTTTGAGCTGAGAACCAAATCAAGACATAAGCTGAGAACTCTAAAATTCAAGATTCGAGCTGAGATATCTGAAGCAGAATGAAGAGGCTAAGTCTGAGAGATTTGAAGTAGCAAGAACGAAGATTGATGTAGACGAGAAGATAACACCTTAGCTTCTGAATCGCATTCTAGAAGAAGAACGAAGCAATCGAAAAGAAAACTTAGCTCGAAACTGAAGAGGAGTATCTGGAAATCCAAAGCTGAAATCGAAGAGCTCGAAGGATAGAAGCAGACTTGAAGAGAAATCGAGGAGCTTTGAGAAACCGAGAACACAGAGGGCCATCGCCATGGAAGCAACTTCAAAAACTTGAAATCGAGAAATCAAGAAGTCGAATGAGCTAAAAATTAGGGCAAACTCGTACCAATTGAACGAAGAAGACGACAAAATCGTAGCCGAAGCTCCTCAAAGCAAGCAATCGCTGATGAACATGCCTGATGAAGAAATCATAGCAAGAAATTGCTGAAGAGCAGAGAAAACTGAGATTGAGCCGAGAAACAATTTAAATCGCACAAATCCTTCAGTGCTGAATCGGAGACTGGAAGCTCAAACCAAGAATCGAAGAAGTTGAGCAGTCTGGAAGTCAAGATTCGAAGCCATCGCAGATCGAAGAAGCTGAAAAGCCAAACTGAGAAATCGAAGCCGCTGCAAGAAAGCAAGATTGAAGTAGAGGCAATCGCAGTGGAGCAGGTCTGATGAAGAATCACAATCGATGTCAAGAACCGGAAAATCTAGGTCAAACCCCTACCAATTGCGATCGAATAAGTCTTCAGTGAGCAGCAGAGATTGAATCGTGAAGGCTACACAGAAGAGTCACAGCCATCGGAATGGAAACCAAGGCATAATTTTTGGAAACGGGAATTGAAAACAAAAACTAAAAAATCTACATAGCAAGGACCACGAGCTATTAGCTTTGTAGCTCTGATACCATGAAAGAAATTAAGGAACCTTATTCAATTGAGGTTAGGTTAGTGTATCAATGGAGTTTAGGTATCAATGTTAGTGATAAGGAATAAGATTCACAGATCAAACAAGAGAATGAACAGAGGGAAAGTTGTGAGAGTAAGTTTGGAAATTTTCATTATCTAAAACATCTCAATTACATTCAGTGACTCTCACACTCACTTTATATACTACACACCAACACTATGACTTAACTACAATACAATGACTTAATATTGCAAACAGTTAAAATATTTCGCAAAATCCCGACTGACGCATTTTTCACAAAAACTGTTTGCTATAACTCACGATTTTTTGTCGATTTTTGAAATTTCGACAAAAACATCAAAATACATATTTAACTTCCATTACCACCCAGTAAGATACTTTGAAGTTGAGGGGGATGATTTCTAATGACCTTCGGATGCTAAAGTCACTTCCTGACGCCATTACAAAATTTCATTAAAATTTGAGTTTTTTTGCTTAAAAAATGCATTGAAAACATGTAATATGCATCTTAGATAGCAGGACATGTCTCAAAAAGGCTTATAACACTTTTCCAAATTTGGAGTTAAAATATTTCGCAAAATCCTAACGGACGCATTTTTCACAAAAACTTTGAGCTATATCTCACGATTTTTAGTAGGTTACTGAAATATCGACAAAAACATCAAAATACTTATTAAATATTTAATTCTCATCACCCCGTAAGATACTTATTAAATAGGTAGTAGGCATCCTGGATTCCTGGACATGTCTCAAATGGCTTAAAATATTTTGGCTAATGTGCAGTTAAACATTTTTCACAAAACCTGTCACTCACGATTTTTCTTCGATTTTTGAAATTTCGACAAAAACATCAAAATACTTATTCTTTTTCCATTCTCATCACCCCGTAAGATACTTTGAAGTTCAGGGGGATAGTTTCTAATGACCTTCGTACCCTAGGATCACTTACGAACCCCGTTACGAAATTTCATTAAAATTTGAGTTTTTTTTGCTTAAAAAATGCATTAAAATAGTCAATGGGCACTCTAGATGGCAGGACATGTCTCAAATGGCTAATAAAAAATTTTCAAATGTGCAGTTGAAATATTTCGCGAAATACTTATTCAATTTCCATTCTCATCACCCGGTAAGATACTTTGAGGTTGAGAGGGGTGGTTTCTAATGACCTTCGAAACCTGATGGTACTTCAGGACCCCGTTACGAAATTTCATTAAAATTCGTGTTCTTTTTCATAAAAATGCTTTAAAAATACTTAATGGGCACCCTGGATGGCATGACATGTCTCAAATGGCTTATAACAATTTTGAAAACGTACAGTTAAAATATTTCGACGGACGCATTTTTCACAAAAACTGTGAGTTATAACTCACGAATTTCAGTTTGTTTTTGAAATTTTGACAAAACATTAAAATACTTATTCGATTTCCATTATCATCACCCCGTAAGAAACTTTGAAGATTTGGGGGATGATTTCTAATGACCTTCGGACTCTAGAGTCACATCCGCATCCTGTTACGAAAGTTCATTGAAATTCGAGTTTTTTTGCATAAAAAATCCATAAAAAATAGTTAATGTGCACCCTAGATGGCAAGACATGTATCAAATGGCTTATAACACTTTTTCAAATGTGCAGTTCAAATATTTCGCGAGATCCAGTCGGACGCATTTTTCACAAAAATTGTGGGCTATAACGCACGATTTTTAGTTGGTTTTTGAAATTTCGACAAAAACGACAAAATACATATTCAATTTCCATTATCATCACCTTGTAAGATACTTTGAGATTGAGAGGGATGGTTTCTAATGACCTCCGGAACCTAGAGTCATTTTCAGACTCCAATACCAAATTTAATTGAAATTCGAGTTTTTTTGCATAAAAATTATTTTATGGGCACCCTAGATGGCAGGACATGTCTCAAATGGCTTATAATACTTTGGCTAGTGTGCAACTAAAATATTTCGCAAAATCCTGACCGACGCATTTCTCACAATGAACTCTCTATTTTTAGTCGGTCTTTGAAATTTCGATAAAAACATCAAAATATTTATTCAATCAGATTCTTTGAAGTTGAGGGGGATGGTCTCAAGTTGGTTATGATGTCGGTAATTTCTGAATTTCATAGCGTTTTTTTCCCAGCTCGTTTGATTACTGACAACATAATCGCTGCTTTCGAAAGTGTTCATGCAATTAAATGTCGGGGGAGTAGTAAGTTGAAGAAAATGATTTTAAAACTTGATATGTCGAAGGCCTATGATTGGGTTGAATGGTGTTTTGTGGAACAAACGATGCGATGCATGGGTTTCTGTGAAGGGTGGATTCGCTTGGTGATGGAGTGTGTGTCTACAGTCACTTATACAGTTAAACTCAATGGTAGCCTCACTCAGCAAATTTGTCCTCAACGGGGCCTCAGACAAGGTGACCCATTGTCCCCGTACTTGTTTTTGCTTTGTGATGAAGGCATGTCATCTCTACTAACCCAAACCCAGATGAGGAAGCAGATTTGTGGTGTTAAGGTAGCCCCTTCGGCTCCCCGATTATCTCATTTGTTTTTTTGCGGATGACAGTTTGTTATTCTTCAATGCTCACTTACCCGAATGCCAACACCTTCTTGATGTCCTACGATTATATGAAAGGGTCTCTGGGCAATGTATAAATTGTGAGAAATCTGCTGCTTGTTTTAGCCCTAATACGGACCCTATTCTAAAACAGTTGCTAGCGGAGTTGTTGGGTATGCGGAGTTGTTGGGTGTGAGGAGTTGTTGGGTGTGCGGAGTTGCTAGCCCTAATACGGCACATGTTTAGTCATGTGATTGATTCTTTGCAAGCTAAAGTCACGAGGTGGAATACAAAACTTTTTATCAGCTGCTGGCAAAAAGGTATTAGTCAAGGCAGTGGCCCAAGCTTTGCCTACGTATACTATGAGTGTGTTCCAGCTCCCATTGTCACTTTGCCATGAGCTTTCGGCTCCTATTGCTAGATTTTGGTGGAGTAAAGTAGGGCACAGAGGTATTTACTGGATGTGCTGGAAGAAGTTGTGTAAACCTAAGTGTTTGGATGGTCTGGGGTTTAAAAACTTTGAGGCCTTTAATCAAGCGATGGTCGCTATGCAAGCGGGGAGGCTTTTAGAGAGACCAGATTCTTTGGTTGCTAGGCTTCTCAAAGCTCGCTATTACCCTGATCGGAATTTCTTCCAAGTTGAGTGTGGGACGGCTCCCTCATCAATCTGGAGGGCAATTTTGTGGGGTCGTCGTGTGATTGAGCATGGGTTGCAGTGTCGGGTTGGAAATGGCAAATCAATTCAGGTTTTTGAGGACAAATGGATTCTTAAGGTCCCTAGGGGTCGGCCGGTTTTCACAGGTAATTTATAAAGAGAGGCCAGAGTTACTTGTTTAATGCATGAGGATGATGCTTGGAATATTGATTTGATTTTGCAGACGTTTAGTCTGGAGGAAGCCCAAGCGATTATGAGGATCCCTCTTGGGTCTGTTCGCAGAAGCAAGGATGGCTTGTTCTTGGGCTTTACTTGAAATGGACAGTATAGTGTTCGTTTAGGCAAGCGAGTGGCCCTTAGTCTCTTGGAGGCATCTCATGGTGTTGGGGCAAGTGGGTTAGACGATAGTGGGTTAATTTTATTCTGGAAGCAGGTATGGAGTTTGAATGTCCCAAATAAGATGAAGCTATTTGTTTGGAGGGCATGTCATAATATCTTGCCTATGGCCCTGAATTTGTATCACAAGAATTTAATCCACTCACCGGTATGCTCAAGATGTGGTAAAGAGGTTGAGAATACTCTTCATGTCGTGTGGCACTGAAAAAAGAGTAGGAAATTTTGGCTGCATTTGCCTTGCGCTTTCAGGTTTGAGTCCAAATCTAGGACCTTTGCTGATTTTTTTCAAGTGGCAATTAAAGACTTATGCCATGAGGAGTTTGAAGGGCTTATTTGGTGATATTGGGAAAGCTGGAACTTGAGAAACAATGCAATCCATGGTAAACTTGTGGATGATTTTGCTGTGATGGCTGAGAAACTAATGGATGGCCAGCAACAGTTTCGGACCATTTCTTGTAATCCAAACGTGGCAAGCCCCCAGGCTCAGGTAAGATGGCTCAAACCCGGCCTCAATCAGTTCAAATTGAACTGTGATGGTGTTGTTGGGAGGGCTGTTGCCAGGCGTGGCATGGGAGGTCTGATTAGAGACCATGAGGGTCGATATGAGGTCTGATTAGAGACCATGAGGGTCGATATATTTCTGGTTTTGGGATGGCTACTCCGCCGTGGTTGTCCCCTGAAGCTGTGGAAGTCTTGGCTGTGTGCCAGGGCCTTCTTTTGGTGCAAAGGTTGGGGCTCAGAGGTGTGATTGTGGAGGTAGATGCAAAACAGGTTGTGGAGTTGATAAATGGGGGCAATGGCTGCTGGTCTGCGATAAGTGTACTCTTGGGGGATGTTCTTTGGCTAATCAAACACCTGGAATAGACTAGGCCATATGCAGTGTCGTTTGTCTCTAGGGTGGTGCAACAGCTCAAAAGTGTGGCTGGAGCGGGTGATGAGTTCTTAGTGCCAAGGCATTTCTCAAGTGCTTTATTTTTAGTTTTTGGCGTTTGTTTAACTCCCTGTGAGTTTGTTTTGTTCTTTGCTGACCTCTTTTATTTACTAAAGGGTGGCCACTATTTTTCCTTAACCAGATTTTCCCGACTAGCGGGTTTTATTGCAAGGTTTTAACGAGGCATGCCTTAACTCTAGTACATGTACTATTTTCATCTCTATCAATGAATTTCTTCTTTAGCTTCAAAAAAAATTTGAGGGGTATGGTTTCTTTTGACCTTCGGATCCCAGAGTCACTTCCGGACCCCGTTATGAAATTTCATTGAAATTCGTGTTTTTTTTACTTCAAAAATACATAAAAAATAGTTAATGGGTGCCCTAGATGGTAGTACATGTCTCAAATGGCTTATAGCATATTTGCAAATGTGCAGTTAAAATATTTCCTGAAATCCTGATGAATGCATTTTTTACAAAAACTGTGAGCTATATAACTCACGATTTTTTTTCGATTTTTGAAATTTCGACAAAAATATCAAAATACTTATTCAATTTTCATTCTCATCACCCCGTAAGATACTTTGAAGTTGAGGGGGATGGCTTCTAATGACCTTCAGACCCAAGAGTCACTTTCGGACTCCGTTATCAAATTTCATTAAAATTCGGGTTTTTTTGCTTAAAAAATGCATTAAAAGCAATTAATGGGCACCCTAGATGGCAGGATATGTCTCAAATGGTTTATAATACTTTGGCTAATGTGCAGTTAAAATATTTCGTGAAATCCCGACGGACGTATTTTCCACAAAAACAGTGAGTTATATATAACTCACGATTTTTAGTTGATTTTTGAAATTTCGACAAACACATAAAAATACTTATTCAATTTCTTTTCCCATTACCCCCGTAGGATACTTTGAAGTTGAGGGGGATGGTTTCTATTTACTTTCCGACCCTAGTGTAACTTCCGGACCCCCATGACATAATTTCATTGATATTGGAATTTTTTTGCTTAAAAATTACATAAACAATAGTTAATAGGCACCCTGGATGACAGGACATGTCTAAAATGGCCTTATAATATTTTTGCTACTGTGCAGTTAAAATAGTTTGCAAAATCCCGACAAACGCATTTTTCACAAAAAAGTATGAGCCAACTCACGATTGTTTGTTGGTTTTTGAAATTTCGACAAAAACATCACAATACATATACTATTTTCATTCTCATCGCCCTATAAGATACTTGGAAGTTGAGGTGGATGATTTCTAATTACCTTTGGAACCTATAGTCAATTCCAGACTCCGTTGCGAAATTTAATTGAAATTTGAGCTTTTTTGCTTAAAAACGCATTAAAAATAGTTAATGGGCACCCTGGATGGCTGAACATCTCTTAAATGACTTATAATATTTTGACTAATGTGCAGTTAAAATATTTCGCAAAATCCCGATGGACACATTTTTCACAAAAACTGTGAGCATAACTCACGATTTTTAGTCGATTTTTGAATTTTCGACAAAAACATTAAAATACTTATTCTATTTCCATTCTCATTCTCTCGTAAGATACTTTGGACTTGAGGGAGATGGTTTCTAATGACCTTTAGGACCCTAGAGTCACTTTCGAACCCCATTACGAAATTCCATTTAAATTCGAGTTTTTTTGCATAAAAAATACATAAAATATAGTTAATTGGCACCATGGATGGCACAACATGTCATAAATGGCTTATAACACTTCCTAAAATGTACAGTTAAAATATTCCGAGAAATCCCAACGGATGTATTTTTCACAAAAACTGTTAGCTACTCACGATTTTTGGTCGATTTTTGAAATTTCGACTAAAATATCAAAACATTTATTCAATTTTCATTCTCATCACCCCGTAAGATACTTTGAAGTTGAGGAGGATTGTTTGTAATGATCTTCGGACCCTAGAGTCACGTTCGGATCGCGTTACGAAATTTCATTAAAATTCGAGTTTTTTTACTTAAAAAATGCATTAAAAATAGTTAATGGGCAACTTGGATGGTAGGACATGTCTCAAATGGCTTATAATACTTTTGAAAATGGGCAGGGCGGATGCATTTTCCACAAAAATGGTGAGCTATAAACTCACGATTTTTAGTCGATTTTTGAAATTTCGACAAAAACATCAAAATACTTATTCAATTTCCAATCTCATCACCCCGTAAGATACTTTGAAGTTGAGGGGATGGTTTCTAATAACCTTCGGCCCCTAGGGTTACTTCCGGATTACATTACGAAATTTCATTAAAATTTGAATTTTTTTGCTTAAAAAATGCATTAAAAATAGTTAATGTGCACCCTAGCTTGCAGGACACGTCTCATATAACTTATAATACTTTAGCTAATGTGCAGTTAAAATATTTCGTTAAATCCCAAAGAACGTATTTTCCATAAAAATATTTCGTTAAATCCCAACGGACGCATTTTCCATAAAAATATTTCGTTAAATCCCAACAGACGCATTTTAGTCGATTTTTGAAATTTAAACAAAAACATAAAAATACTTATTCAATTTCCATTGTCATTACCCCGTAAGATGCTTTGAAGTTGAGAGGGATGGTTTCTAATCACCTTCCAACCCTAGAGTCATTTTCAGACCCCGTGAAGAAATTTCATTAATATTTGAATTTTTTTTAAAAAAAATTGCATAAACAATAGTTAATGTACACCCTAGATGAAAATACATGTCTAAAATATGCTTATAATACTTTGCTAAAGTGTAGTGACAATATTTCGCGAAATTCCGACACTCATTTTTCAAAAAAACTGTGAGCACTCACAATTTTTAGTCGATTTTTGAAATTGCAACAAAAACATCAAAATGCATATACTATTTTCAAAATGCATATACTATTTTCATTCTTATCGCCTAGTAAGATACTTTGAAGTTGAGGTGAATGATTTCTAATTACCTTCAAACCCTAGAGTCAATTCCGAACTCCGTTACGAAATTTAATTGAAATTAAAATTTTTTTAATTAAAAAAATACATAAAAATTAGTTAATATACTCCCTAAATAAGAGAACATGTCTCAAATAACTTATATCATTTTTGCTAATATACAGTTAAAATATTTCTCGAAATCCCAACGGAACGCATTGTTTACAAAAACTATGAACTATAATTCACGATTTTGACGATTTTTGAAATTTCGACAAAACATCAAAATACTTATTTTATTTGCATTCTCATCACCCCATAAAATTACTACCGGAATGCAGAAGTAATCTAGAGAAATTGAAATATAAGATGTCTCATGTGAACTTGAAGCTTAGCAAGGTGAGAAGGGTACTAGAATAAATTTTTTGAAAATTTTGTATATAAAAGATCAATTTAAAACCCTGAGTTATCGCTCACTTACTATGAAGTCGATATCTGTCCAAATACAAATGAAAGACATACCAAATATGAAATGAATACTAATCAATACCTGAGAATGCACAGAAGAGTGAAACTTGCACAAAGGCATTTTGTGGTAAACGGACCCTCCAAGAGATTTGATGTTTTCAATATGATTGTCCACTATATTTGGCTCATGGAGGACCAACTTGAACAGAAGCTTTCCTTTGAATTCAGTCCAATATTTGGGACCATAATCTACGGTCTGAAAGCATGAACCCAAACTGAAGACTATGAAGTTTTATCAGTTCACAGCAAGATACAAAAATGAGGGGCTGATTAATGCATCGAAAACGAAATATTATATATCCATAATTCCATGATACCCCAACAGAGGGCAATCCAGATATTACAAAAGCCATCAAAGCTTGAATGTACATATCAAACCAAAATCATGACAGGCAAATACAGCTATAGTATCCAAAAATGAGTGGACCCAAAAAGGAAAAGAAACGATTCTACGAGCAGAAGGAAAAAATTGAATAGAGGATTATATGATAGTGTTTTTCAAGTATGCCTTGAATCGATCCTTGTGACACTGGGGGCAAGCCGTAAGAACCTGATAGGAATGTAATCTTCTATGTACACACACCCTCCTCTCACCTCGTCGTCTAAGGATATTCTACTAGAAAAATCATGTAGCAGGGTGGAGCAGCCTCACCCACCAAGAATGCAAGGGAAATATAAATCAATTAATATCAGTCTAGTAACACATCTAAAAGTATCTGCTGCCTGAAGAACCTGGTGGTGGAGGTGGCAACCGGTTTGGAGTACGACGGCTACCAGAGTTTGAACCAGAGTTAATGTCACCATTTTGTGCTGGATCACTATAATGCCGACTATGACCATTGGATGAAGATCTAGATAACGATGAGCTACGGTCAACTGGACCATTGGCGGCAGCATCAAACGCCGATCTCCAGTCATCACCTGTGGCACTTGCACCACTTGTTTTTGGGCTGCTTTCTGCAAAATTAACATAAAATGTCCATAAATAAGCAGAGAGATGAAGTCATGGTCAATGACAAGGGTTTCAAAGAATTTAAAGGTTCTCATTAACAGAAAATTCTGTGGACAAGAAACATCTGCGGCCTTTCCAAGTGACAGGTAAAAGAAAAGGAATGCATGGCGTTTCCAAGATCAAGACCAGAAAGATGTTATAATTGTAAGAACTTGCTAGTATTTATTTATTCATTCACTAGAGTATATGCAAGTTTCAACGTTCTACAAGTTTGTAAGCACAGAAAAATAAAATGACAACATACCTGGTGCACCACTGCCATTGGACCAACTGGAGGCAGCAGCTGCTCGGTTGTCATGAACACTGAGTTGGCGTGTTAGTTTGGAAAGAATTGAGGACTGTTTCTGGTAGCGCTCCCTCCGACGCTTTACATTCTGATCCTCTTGAAGCAGCTCTTCAATCCTTACTGTGCTTTGAGCACTAGCAACACAAAAAAAAAAAATTGCAATAAATTTCCAGTCATAATTAATTAATAAATACATATCTTAAAAAATAAAAGGAAAGAAATTATCAATTAACCTGACTGAGCTATATAGTTGATTAAGCATATCTTCCTTGGCTTTTTCAACTTGGCAAAGAACAACTGCCTGCTCAACCAACCAAAAAATGCATTAAGCACTTTGCAAATGTCCAGTCACAAGGATTTCAAAAAAAAAACTGATGTTCTAAGCATTACCTTAGGGACATTAGCAGCCAAACTATTCAAAACGGCTTCAACATAACCACGCACTTCTTGAGACATCCACCGAAGTTCTTCTTCTGGGTCAGCAGGTCTTCGAGTCATGGTATCCTAAAAAGAGGTTGATATGACAACTTCAGAAGTTTAAAGTAAAAAACTTATGGCTAAAGGTGTACATTATTACAGCAGAACTACAAATAAATTACAGCTACAAAGATCTAAATAAAATATAAAATAATCCAACACTGAAGATACTGAATGAAAGATTCACCAAACAAAAAAATTCCACAAAGGACAATCACACACATAACAGAGTCACCCACTCATAGTACCACAATTATAACAGTGAGGGAAGTCAGTGACTCACAAGAGAACCATCAGAAAGACTTTGTCGCATGGTGGGACCACCTTCAGTTGCTGTGCCCCTCATTAGTCCTTTAGAAGGTTGAATAACCTTTGCAATCTTATTTATCCACTCAACCTTGTCTGCCACAGTCTCCGCCTTCAACACAACAGCACTGTGCGCTGTGAAAAAAAACAGAGGAATCAAGTTGACAAGGAAGTAGTATGGAGACTGGGAGAATCCACTGCCAGACAACTGCAGTGACCAAAGAAAAGAACATACCTTTCAGAACAGTTTTGTACGGAACTTTACTAGTAATTTTAAAAACGAGAGTGGGTGCTTTCTCTGCCACATTTCCCTTTTTGTCCTTTGAACTCTTTGACGGAGGTGGTTCTTCCTCATCTGAAGCCTCTTCAATGTTACATTCCTGCAAAATAAATGAGTTTCTTCCTAGTTGCTACAGGCATGCCGTGCCAATGAAATGCACAGGTACTGTTCACATATTGAATATAATGATTTTGGGCATGCAACAAGATGATAAAACTGATGTCATTGCATCATTCCTGATCTAGGATGAGAAGACACATGTGACAATTTACATTACCATCTGACATGATGTCACATTCTTAATGCCAACATGACTTTAGTTTATATAAAAATTTCACAGTTCCAAATACCTATTGTACTTTGAAGGGATTAACCAAGTGCCACGAAGTTCAAATGAGGTATGCATATATTAATCTCGAGCCTAGGTACTGTAGCTAGTACCCTTTAACCCACAAAATCATAATGAAGCAAGCCCCAAAAGTCAAGAAATAGGGAGAAATATCTCTTGCGACCTCAGGATGGGAAAACATTTTGGAAAAGAAAATCTCCGCATCTAAACGTATCCTACTTTTCATTAGCTTACACTATGTACTACTTCCAGGTAACATCCTATGCATTTTCTTACACTATCTACTACTTCCAGGTAACTTACTATGCACGAACAAATGACGGGAATAAATGTAGCATGCCACAAGGATCAATATTGGAGTAAGATAAATAGTAATATGAAATTAGAAGATGTAAGACATAGAAGAGTTCTCCATACCTCCAAAGTGATGACACCACGAAAGTGTCTCTCTTCTTGCTTTTTGGTGTAACCAAGCTGTGGAATAAAGGAAAGGTCAAAGAATATCCAGATACCAATTTGCAAAAGTACAAACAGCACTTGTAACAACATATTTTTGCAATACAATATTCTGTAATCCCCTATATTCTAATAGTGGAGTAGATAGTGTGAAATAGAGATAAATGATGCAACAGAAGAAAACAAATTACTGAATTCCGAATCTTAGGACAAGTATCTAATCCGCAAGCTAGCACGTGGCACTACCATGCTTTATACGGCAGTAAGACTCCATCTTACACGGACTCAAACACAAGGCAATGGGAACATATCAGATATCAGAACAAGGGCAATCACTAAAAAGAATCAGGCAATTGTTCTTACACAATTTTGGAGGTTAAGGTTATTGTTTTATTGCGCATATCAAAATCAACAAAGACCCATCGACATATGTTGCAAATTTAATGCATCATGTAAATACCTACAATCATTTTATGTATAAACACCATAATCCATTCCAATTATATATGCCTAAATTTATCAGACTGGTGTAAAATTACAAACCTTTCCAGTCTTTTCATTCAAAACAAACCATCTCTTGCTCCATCCACTATTTTTGGCACTTTTTTTATATAAGAATCCTGCAGATAGTTGGGACTTCAAAATTAATACATGTAATATATAGAACTTCAGAGACCTGCATGGTTAAGCAAATGCCGGCGTCCATAGAAAACCAAACATAATGGTTTCAGTTTAAAGTTGGTCACCTCTTTAATAAGATAATGTAGTCAGAAACAATGTGAGACGTAATACAGGTGGTTTCAAGAAATCAAAGTTCTCACAGAAAATATCATGATGTATAGTTAAAAAAAATGTGAATATACATTTCTACACTTCCTAGATTAATGACACAGTTTCCTTGAGGTACACAGGTGCTTTACAGAGTTCAAAGTTCCCTCTTAAGATCATATCATTTTTATTAGTTAAGAATTGGGGGAGGGAGGATTCGGACTAGAGCATAAAATACCTGGTATGCATGTTTCCACATTTCCTGACTAAGGTGAGAAATTTTAGTGAGTTGCTTAGGGTCTCTAAAGAAAATGTTCATGCATGGTTGCACAAATATATATATATGGACAAATTATACCATCCAACGTAATTTCTCTACTTCCAAATATTGTTTAAGCATATGCTAATTTGAGAACAATGCGCATCTGACATACCTAGAAAAGACAAATTGCCTCCAGAGAACTTTCCGGAGGAAGTTATTAAATTACAAAAATTGTTTTAACATAACATCCCACAGGGTGGTGTTTCACTAAACGAATAAGATATATACATATATATGTATATAATACCACAAAAAGAGTACTCAGTCAGGAAAATTCAATTTTTTCATCAGTGAAATATAGTAGTAGGGTATTCAGTTTCCCGCAAAGATTAAAAAAACAAGCATCAGTGACGTTTCAGAAAACTACAAGTTCATTGTATCAAATTTATCATCTATCCATGATCCGTGTTCCTAAGGTCACAAGGTACAAAGAGTTGTGGCCAAACCTGCTGTTATTTCCCCTTCGGGACCTGCTGTCTTTAAACCTGATGCCTCCTGTACTTCTTTCTCTTCTTTACCAGATTTGTCCTTGTCCTTCATTGATTTCATGCTTCCACCAGTTTGCTGACCTGTTTGAGGACTAGATGCCTAAAAAAGAGAAGAAAAAGAAGTCACAAACAAGCACCTTAGATAATTCAGGGACAATATAATTAGCACTCTATGCATATAAGAAATTCATGTGTCCACTTAATATATAACTTTTCATTACTTGTGGTTTACATAACTACAAAGAGCCAGTTCCATACCCGGTTCAATACAGATTGCTCTGCCTCTTGGCCTTTCTTCGAGGAACGAGTTTTCACTTCCTCCTCTCTACGCTGTCTCTCCATCCTGTAATAGACCAAGGATTAGTAGATCATAACAATCTGCATACATACATCAGAACAATGACTCAAAAGTAAACCATTTACTATAAAAGTCCATGGGCACGACTCGTTCATGAATTGCACACATTATCTGAACCCTCAAAAGTCATATTACAATGGCATGGCTAATTAAGCATTATTCCATCAGAACATTCTAAAAACTACTAAACAAATCATAACACTGAAATTAAATTGATTGACTGCAACACTGTTGTATGAGATCAAACAAAAATTAGAGACTACCTCCTTTGCACCAAGCGAATGAAGTGTTGGGGAGGCACAAAAGCACGCTCCATATCTACCAGTGCAACCACCATTTTCTTTGCTTCCATTTTAAATGCATCTAATGCAGCACTTGCAATGGCCACAACCTAGATATTAAGTAAACAAACATTTAGGCATTGTGTAAAAATATAAAAACTATCCCAACACAATAAGGAGCCATACCTCCCTCTTGAATGGAGGGTATCTTCCAAGACCGGGTGTAGCATTTGCAGCAGCGGAAACTATATCAACCAGGACACGGTGCACCTATTTAATCAATCACCCAGGAGTTCCTTACAAATCATCTACTTGAAACTTGGTATAAAATTATTCATATAATGATTGCAAAGCAGTAAATGGATGATTTTCAATGGGCCAAGCCCTCTAAGATCACAAATCATCTACTTGAAACTAAATGAAAAGAAAAGCATCGGGCTAGCTCAAGAGTGGTCGAGCTTGTTCTACCAATCTTACAACTGAATGTTGAAAGAGTATATATTCGCTTGGGGTTCTATAGTGGGCCCACTCTTTTTTCTGTAGACTTGAAACTAAGGTACAAGAAATTCAACTTGTGCTAAAACAGAACAAGACATAGCTAGGGTTACCTCATCCACACAAAGACGTGACGGCTCCTTTGCAAGCTCTAAGACACCTTTTATTAAAGATCTCAAACCCTTTTCAGGGGATATGAGATAAGGTTGATAACCATCCGCTTCCAACACAATCTGAAAGAAAATAATAGCAAAATCGCATGTGAGGTTAAAAGAATTTTTAAACTAGGGTGTAAGAGAACAAGGCAAAGAAAAAACATACCCTCTTCACATTATTGATATCAAAATGTCGGTCTAATGGCAGTTGTTTTATTCTATTTGGAAAGTTTCCTTCAAAACTTGCAACAATTTTCCAACCAGAACCCTGCAATGAAATGTATAATATCATATGAGCTAAAAGTTCAACAAACTCCATAACAATTACCTAATCCTGCAACATTTTATCTCATCCTAGGAAACTAATAGTACCTAACCCGAAAAAGATTCAATTAACCTCAAAATTGTGAACATCCGAGGAATCACATACAGTATTAACAACTCAACCCTTTAACCACAATATAAAATTGAAGCTATGGCAATGATGATCCATTATAATTCATAAAATAAATAGGATGAGCATTGATAAAAGCATGGCAATGGAAAAACATAATAACCTTGGTAAGGAGATGAAGGGGACCTTCAAATCCTACCTGATTAAAAAGGACAATTAAAGAAGAGATGCATTCCCTCTCTCAATGTCAGGGATCTAGCAAGACATTGTATCAATTGAATGTTGCTAAGTTTCATCAATTAGATATATAAAAATGACCCTTCTGTTGCTACAAGATGTAATGCTGCTAAAATAAAAAGGGCAAAGTTGATAATTAAACTAAACGTATCTCTAAAACTATCTTCAAGATCTCAAAGTCAGAGAACAGTCAAACAAATTTCTTAATTAAAAAAGAGGGTCTAGTATTTCTGAAATTCTAAAATAAATATGCATCCACTTTTAAGGAGCATTGCCTCTTTGGGAGGGCTTGTATCTTTCTGCCACTTTTTACCTTTCTTATAATTACTCAATGTCTTGTTTTGGTATTTATCAATAATGAAACAGAAATTTGTATACAAACAGAACTCACCACACACAAGAATGACTATTTAACTAAAAGAACTCACCTCACCAGATGTAATGTGCTGCAGAAACTTATCCTCAAATTCACGGCAAAGCTCCAAAGCTAGAGATCTGGTACCCTCAGAACTCTGCACCATTGACGCACCAAGCTTTACCAACTCATCCTGAACAATTTGAGACTTCCCTTGTAACCTGGACAAATAAAAGAAGAAATCATTAGAAAGGACCAACTAGGGGAGAAGGTGGTGGCCTCAAAGTGGGCCAGGTTTTTCTTCATTATTTTAGGAGGTTAGGGTTCAAGAATCTGATACCAAGGCAACAAACTGCATTTTACTCATCGTCTGATTTTGGAAAACAAAAACCATTTGGAAATGCAAAAGAATAGAATAAAAATGATGGAATCCAGGAAACATTACCCAGAAAGGAGGTTTGGAAGCCGGACTTTCATACGACTCCGAATTTGCTGCGCCAGAGCATCCACCAACGCTATTCTTCCTAGTTTACTTTGAGGGGCTCCAGTCAAAATGGACTTCAAACTTTCACTTTCAGCCCTCCATGCAGTTTCTAGTGAACCCTCAGACCCTCCAGACTGTGCAGAAGCTATTGAAACTGATTGGCCAATTAAAGCAACCCATGGAATATCAGATGCTCTTGCCGGACCCTGATTTAACAGAAGAGCCTGGACTGCCGCAAGTGCTTTCTGATCTGAAGAAGCGTGATCTATTTTACTAATTACACCAACAGTTCTGGTACCTGTAATCAATATTTGATTGCACTTTCATTCACTACAAAACTAAACAATAACTATGGAGTAATCAAGGGGAAGAAGAGGAAGGATTTTGGAAGGAGCGGATTAAGTACGGAAGATTATTATAACACTAGTTAGAGTCAAAGAAATCAGCACTTCAAAAACCCACTCCCTCAAGTAGGGAAAAAGGGTCTTACAAACTAAATAGCAATGTTTTTACCATCTCCGTCGTACTCCTTGACAACTCTGAGGGCTCGAGATGAAGCAACTTCAGGTGCTTGAGATGCAGGTATTACAACGAGTAAAATTGAATCATTGTGCTCAGCATATTCACTAATCTACAAGAGGACAAAGTTTCGTGATTTCCGTTTTGCATACCAAGGTAAAAATCAGTGAAGAGAGTGGAATGCCACTGAGACATCAAATAATCCTTAACTACCAGTCTAGAACTAAAAAAAAAAAAAACACTTACCATAGATTCATCCATGATCCGTTGATCGAGCCCAGGTAAATCAATCAATTTGAGGGGTGGGGCTGCAGTACAAATCAAGTTAGTAGCACTATAATTTCAACCAAGCACTACTGAGTGAAGAGACTGGAAGCTATAGGTATCAATAATGAGCTAACCTGTACTTGTCCGTAGTTTCAAATTAATTTCATCTCGGCTTTTTCCAGTGGCATTACTCAGCCTACCTTGCAAAGAATGACGTAAAGCACCTACGGAACAAAATTCAATTATGGAAAGCACAATATATTTTTGAAATTGAAAATATATGAATGAGATTACCATGGTTACTATACATTAAGTATTCAAACCATCATTAAGTATTTATGATTTACACTATGGGGTTGTAAGTAGCATAGACTTCAACCACATATAAGCCCAGCACATGTTAGAGGACATTCAGACACTAAAAAGCAGGTTAATCACACTATCAAAGCTCTCAAAGGGGATTCCTAATGTTTACCAAAGACATCTCTGCGAAAGCAAAAGGAAAAAATGAACTTGAAATAATGAGAGAATAAAAAATGAAGTTACTGACTTGCAGAAACTTGCTGTGATTTATTATCAATCTGCAGTATAATAGATTTGCTGCTCAAAGAAGCATCCCTCTGCAAATCAATGCTAATGGGAGCCCGTGTAGCACCATTTTCACCAGTTGGCTGGAAGGAAAAGAGAAAATAGACGTTAGAATAAAAATAGAGCTTCAAATTGGCCCCACACCAGTACACCACAAACCATATGTATATCCTACTTACCAAAACAGGATGTCCAATTAAACTGTTCAAAACTGCTGATTTACCGGCACCCTGGCAATAAAAACCATGAGAAAAAAACATATATCAAGATCTCCAGGCTGGCTTTAAAAACCATGAGAAAAAAACATATATCAAGATCTCCAGGCAGTTAGCCAGCACGGATAAGTACAAAAAGCAATATATATTTAAGTTTATGCAAATATGATTTCATCTTCAAGTTGTTAATCATATTTATAAGAATAGATGATTATTGAACTCTAGAATACCTGAAGAAGCTACAAGATAAGAGTGATTCCATGGGATCAAAATACATACACACCGAAATGCATAATGCACTAACAAATGCACACAAATCCAGACACACCATAAGATAGATTCATCTTCAAGTTGTTAATCATATTTCTAAGAATAGATAATTATTGAACTCTAGAATACCTGAAGAAGCACAAGATAAGAGTGTTCCGTGGGATCAAAACATATACACACCACATGCATAATGCACTAACAAATGCTCACAAATCCAGACACACTATAAGTACAAGCGTGGCAAGAGAACAAGTCAAGAAACAGATCCTTCATATTTAGAATGAAACTGTAGCCATAGCAGCAGTGAAAAATGCTGAGTAGCACTTTCTTCACTAAATCGAGGGTGGCAAAGTATAGGTGAGTCATGGCCCGACTATAAGGCAAAGTAGGTGCAGATCGCCCAGAACTGCCCGAGAATTTTACCATTATTGTGTTTAGTGATCATTTTCAAAATATGAAATATCAAGTCAAACACCATTAACAGTTTAGATTTCAGATTCAATAACTTGTCTTTTGTGAGCTATGTTTTGCCTTATTCCTCAGCTTGAGACACAAACAGAGAAAGTTTCCGACAAACCCACATCAAATAAGAAGCATCAGCTAAGATCCAAGCACCGAGCGCAGATTCAAATTCCCTAATTGAAACAAAAATCAACAAGATCAAAACCCCAACGAATCGATCCAAAAGGGGATTGGTTGACTTACAACATTGCCAAGAGCGACGACGTTAAGGAAAGTGGAAGTTCTGCGAGAGGAGCTCGAGTTTTCGTCAACATCTTCGTCGGCAAGTACAGCGGCGCCTTGGAGCATCGAGTCTGATAGTTGCAGCAACTCCTCGATCGCCTCCATCTTAGCAGAGGTTACAGATCAAAGATCTGAGGGAGAGGGCGACGGATCTGATTGAAACCCTAGAAATTGGGAAGTACGAAATGAGAACGATTTCTGTATTTGCGACTCGTTGTTTCTATCAGGAAGGAATTGGGGATGCAGGTATACGGATCGAAACGGCGTCGGAAGACAACAATGCTAAGGAAAGAGGAATTGTGGAAGAAGCTCTCTTTCTCTCTCTAGAATCTCTCTCTATTTCTTCCCACTTTCTCTCTCTTGCGTTTTGAAATTTCGTTCTCTTCTCTCCATTCTCTCTTTTATTTTGAATCTTGTTTTCTTTTTTTTTTTTTTTTTTTTTTGGGTCGAAGTTTTGAATCTTGTTTTTGTATTGAGTTTTTAGCTGGGTTCGGTGCCCTTTCAATTTTTTAAATTTTAAACTCTATCTCTAATGTTCAAGAAAAAAAAAACTCTCTCTAATGAATAATGATTATGCTCCACTATTTTCTATTATGTTGTCTCGATTTTTTTCACTCAAGTTTGAAGCACATTTTTTTTATAAGGATAATACTTACATCTCATATTAGTAGTACATTCTCGTCCATAGTTTCAATATATAGAATAATAAGTATGCATATATCATAATCATAACCGTTCATCTCCTAAATAATCATTTTAAGATCATCTCTACACAAAAATCAACAACTTTTGAGGTCATTTAGTTATTCATATGTGTCAAACAATTCAACGATATTAGTAACAAAAAAAATCCTTATGCGAACTATCTATTTAGTTTACACATATGAAATGCTAAATGATCTCCAATTTAGTTGAATTTATTGTATAAATGATCTTCAAATAATGATTTAAGAATTGAACGATTCCGATTATGATATATGTATGTAAATTATTCCATATATCGAAATGGTTGTACAATGCGGTACCACTAGGGATGGGATGTAAGTATCATCCTTTGAATAATAGTTGATAACTAATATGTGTCTCAAGTAATTTTTTTT
Organism: Oemleria cerasiformis; assembly: GCA_037349345.1. Taxonomy (NCBI): domain Eukaryota; kingdom Viridiplantae; phylum Streptophyta; class Magnoliopsida; order Rosales; family Rosaceae; genus Oemleria; species Oemleria cerasiformis. The sequence continues at coordinate 681,800 of JAZGTL010000078.1, read as the reverse complement.
AAGTCTGTTTAGGCAATTTATTTTCTAAACTTATATCTCGTTGTCAATTTTCTCTCTAAAATCTTTATTTCAACTAATTTTCCCATAAACTATTATTAATAGTCGATATCCCATATGATCAACATTTTTGTTAAAAAAAATGATTTTCACACTCCATTTTTTTTCCTTATACACTTCTCTATTTTGTTATGTCAATTGATTTTGCTTTAATTTACTCAATATGACGGTTAAAAAAATGCATGAGGAGAACAGAGGAGTCCTGTTTGTATAAATTTTCATTAAATTTATCACATTTTAAGTAAGAAAACAATTTATTTATCATTAATAAAGAAATAATTACTTATACTAAATCATATTTAATGAATTACGTGTGACTTTTTGGCTTAGAATTAGATGAAATAACCACAAGGTTTGGTACAATTGCCAACCTGTCACATTTAGAGGGCGAATTTGATGATGCCTAACTGGCAGGAGTTCGAACCTCGTTGGGAGCACTTTGTGGTTAGGGGCAAGTTGCACCCTGTGTGTGGATTATTAAAAGTAAATTGGTTATTATTAAAAATTCAAATGAAAAATTGGTTGAAATAAAAGTTTAATGGGAATGGAAAATTAGCAATGGGGTATAAAGTTAGAGGTAAATTGACAAATTAATATTTTTATAGTAATTTAGAACAATGGCATGCTCTATTATAGCAAGTTTACTTTTTGATCAGTAAACTCTAAAGTTCATATCAATTTTGTCATAAAACTGTCACATAAGCAAATTTGACAACATTTAAATTAAATAAAGATGTGTTTTGATGAGGAAAAATAACAAGATATTTCGTAAAAAATCAGAATTTTGAAATTCCTATGCATCAATTCCCTTGTTTGGATTCATAAAAATTGAAATTTACAAATTCCAAAAATATAGAAACAAGGTATTTGGATGCCCCAAATTTCCACTTTAAATCCCATATAAAGATATGTCATTTCCCAAATTTCATATTTATAACTATAATTTATGTATAAACATTAAATTCTATGTTTAAATTTCATTATATTTTTAAACTATCCAAACAAAAAACTTCACAAATTATAAAAAATTAATTTCTGTCAATTTAAAATTCGTCATTTATAAATTCCTGGTAATCTTAAACTTCTTCATCCAAACACACCCTAAAACAACGGGATATTTTCCAGTCAGCTTTGGAGTTTAATTGAGAAAAATCAAAATTCATAAGACAAAATAAGTTTTTTGTGTCAATTTCAGAGTATTTGGACGTGATATTTTCCAATCAACTTTAGAGTTTAATTGAGAAAAATCAAAACTCATAAGACAAAATAAGCTTTTTGTGTCAATTTCAGAGTATTTGAACGTGATATTTTCCATCAAACTTTAGAGTTTAATTGAGAAAAATCAAAATTGATAAGACAAAATAAGCTTTTTGTGTCAATTTCAGAGTATTTGAAATAAAAATCCTATACAAGTGACCACAATGGAAGGTAGTTTTGAGATACTTCGACATACACAGTCAGTACTAAAACAAATTTAACTCTACTATCCACCATTATAAAACAATCTCTCTTCCCTTTTAAAGAAAGGTTTCTTTGTGATTTTCAATTTGGATTAGAAAGTGACTCATTCAATAAAAGTGGACCGACTTGCAGTGAGGTAGATGGTTATGTAGTAACCAATCTCCTATGTCACTTTTTTTTTTCTTTTTTACACAATCATATATCGTTGTCGTTTTCAATAATCGAATATGAGCGCTCTAAAATACATGTAAAGAAAAATACCATTAAAACGAAATGATATTTAATTACTTTAATTTTTCAAATTCAATAATAAGATTATCTTTTCAAAAGGACTTAGTTATTATCCTAACATTTAGTAGTGATTTAGTTATTTTAAGGTGAGTATTATAAAGAAGAAGAACGATATCCAATATGTATAATTTATCTCTCATTATACTTATATTCAAAAATATATAATAGGGGTTAGTAAGGAGCTAGCATGTCCATTTTACAAGTGAAAAGTCTTGAATTTGATTACATATGATACCAAGAGACGATATATATGTATGTATAGAGTTAAATCCAAAAGTGACCGACTTATCCCACATGCGATTTATTTCACATCCCCTCCTCCCACCTAGACGGATCGTTGTATATCAAATTTTCATTTTTATAAATGTCAATTGAGATTCAACCTTTGACCTCTTTTATTATTAGAATAAGAAGTATCACTAAATTAAGAACTAGTTGGTGCATTTAAATTCGATAATACAGCACAAATGTAGGTACAACCATGTTGGTTACAATAGATGTTTTCCTCCTATATGTTCAGGTTCGAATTCCTTGTATATAAGTGAGAGGTCTCACGACACATATGCATGAAGATAACGATTAAATTTATTTTAAATTTAATATATAGTTTTGACAAATTGATCTATTATGTGATTTATTCTAAATTTACTCCTCTTATGAAGTATTTACTTTGGAATGCATGAGTTGAGAACAAAAAAAGTATTATGTGGTGCCTACTTATCGTTATCGTAGTATACCACTTGTATAAACAAAATTTAAAAAATTCAACAAACAAAAACGTTTAGATATTAGACGAAATTAAGTCATTTAATAAGAAACACAATATTGAAAAAGTGTATGAACTAATACGTAGATATTTATGGGTCAAAGCGAGAGGTCAAAAAAGAACCAATTGAAAACCTTCTAGTGTTTTTTTTTCTTTGTTAAAAGTTGAAAACCTTCGAGTTGCTAGTTGCTATCATAAGCGGTGAGTCGGGGATTAAATAAAGAAGCTAATAAATTAAAATTTTAAATTTTAAATATAACGAATTATGTTTAAATATAATTTAAATTTAAAAGTTGCACAAAATGGATAAAGATTAAGTGACATATGGTATATAATGAACACTTACATTAGTATATTTTGGGGTGAAAAATATTAACTAATAAATAATATAAATAAATAAGAACATTAACAGTTCGGTTTGAATTTTCAAATCGTTTGATTTTTATCCGGTCAAATTCAAGCTGGAGTGTGAATAATGATTTGAATCAAATTAGTTTCTAATTTCAACGGATTTATGCTCATCCCCATTATGATTCATCATTGTCAACTGATTTATTTTGGACTGGTACCCTGATCAAGTTGTCGGGTGGCCCATGATTTATAATGGGCTAGTACACTGATCGAATTGTAGCCCAACATGAGAAGTGAGAACGCACCTCCTTAACAATCAAATTAAATTTCAGTTTCAACGAATTTATGCTCATTCCTATTAAATTTGAAAGTAGCACAAAATGGATAAAGATTAAGTGACATATGGCACATGATGAACACTTACATTAGTCTATTTTTGGGTGAAAAATATTAACTAATAAATAATATAAATAAATAAGAACATTAACAGTTCGGTTTGAATTTTCAAATCGTTTGACTTTTATCCGGTCAAATTCAAACTGGAGTGTGAATAATGATTTGAATCAAATTAGTTTCCAATTTCAACGGATTTATGCTCATCCCCATTATGATTCATCATTGTCAACTGATTTATTTTGGGCCGGTACCCTGATCAAGTTGTCGGGTGGCCCATGATTTATAATGGGCTAGTACACTGATCGAATTGTAGCCCAACATGAGAAGTGAGAACGCACCACCTTAACAATCAAATTAAATTTTAGTTTCAACGGATTTATGCTCATTCATATTATGATTCATTATTGTCAGCTGATTTATTTTGGGCTGGTGCCCTGATCAAATTGTTGGGTGGCCCATGGTTTATATTGGGGTGGTGCACTGATCGAATTGTAGCCCAACATGAGAAGTGAGAACGCACCGCCCTAACAATTTTGACTCGAGAACATCGTTTCTCTGAATATTACTGAAGCTGATGATATTCGAAAGAAAAAACAGTCGAAGAAAGGAAGGCTAACAAAAGAGATACTCAGAAAGAAAGAAAGAAAGATGTTTAAGAAGGCAGTGGAAGCAAGGTCACACCAGAGATTGTCAGGGGCTGATAGGAAGAAGCTCAAGAGAAACCTAAAGGAAAAATTCCCCAGAGCTTCTGAGTCCGATATCGATTCTTTACTCCCTCCCAAGGTTGGTTTTTTAACCGTCTCTTTTTTCTAAATCCCAACAAAAGGTCATTTGATTGATGATTTTTATGTTTTTTTTTACAATTAATTTGGTAATGGGATTGCTCGGCATTTGCCATTTGGAGATGGGTTAATTGTGCTTGTGGGTTTTGGTGCTGCTGCCGTGATGTTTTGGATAAATTTTAGTATTTATCTTGATATGTTCGATAAATTCGACTACTTCAAATGATTGGTATTTGAATTCGGATTGGGATTGGGGTATTAGTTTCTTATTTGTTTCTTAAACACTTCTGGTAAGTTCAAATACTCTATGATCCTTGCTTGTTAGTCCCATTTGATGTAGCGCAGCATTTGAGAAAGGTTCCGTTTTCTGTGTTTTTTAGAAATATAGTAGTATTAGGGGGTGCTCAACTGCTAATAGAAATAAAATATGTATAACGAAATCATTCCCATTTGGATTTTGACTTTTTTCGAAAATTAGCTGCCATATGGGTTTTACTAGACTTGATTCCCCACTGTTTTGGCTGTTATTTGCACTGGTGCTCTCGTTTGAAATATGACGCGCTTACTAAAAGTTTGCAATAGTTATGGCCAATTGCAGCGAGTGCTTGTGCCATTAACTAAAGTGTAATCATTCACAAATTATTTGATAGCAAAACATCCAATTTGAATTTCAAAAGAAACAAGTGGGGGAGTTTTGATATTTAATATACGTATTTTGCAAATGTCAAACTTAAGGATAAGTAAATATTAGTTACTGACAACTGCAATGTATGAAATTAATCTTCTAGGTGGAGATAGCTGTTGCAAAGTTTCAAAACCGGGTCCATGTATATGGTATAGAGGGAGGTTTTCCTATATTTTTTGATATTGATGGGCGTGGAACAAACATTTATCCCACAGGTATGATGCCTTATTTTCAAATATTATTTTCTTGATGCTTAATCTGTCAAAATTTTCTAGTATGATCCTGGTTATGTCAAATTGTTCATGCATGATCCTGCTTCTGCCCGTTACTACAGATAAAGGAATTAAAAGAAATAGCTGAGAAGTCTGGGCCCAAATTTGGTTTGGAATAATGGTGACCCTGAACTACGAGTAAAGCATTTTAGAGTATTTTAGAAAAACTTTAAAAGAATATGGAACCTTAAGAAAAATAAATCTTGGTTTTTCACTTCCTAATTTGGGTCAATAAAATGTGGAAGTAGTCTCTGGTAGAGCGTGATCAAATATGCTGTTCTTCAGCATATAAGCAAGATATTCACATTGTTTTAATGGTTTTCCATTTCAGTTTACGCTCTTTGGAAGGTCCCTGATCTCTTGCCTTCTTTCATGCTGAAAGGGGGTGAGGTTTCTCAATATATCATTGGAGGGGCGGATTTAATGTTCCCTGGTATCAGCATACCTGCTGAAGGTCTGCCTTCATTTAAAGCAGGGGAAACATGGGCAGTAAAAGTTCCAGGAAATCCAGCTCCAATTGCTGTAAGCTTCTTTATAGACAGTACATGCTGTGCATTTAGGACAGTCAAGACTCAAGAAAAACCTTTATTTTATTTATGAATTAAAATGAATGTTAGTGAATTATCTTATTTTTTAATATTACTACAGGTGGGGACTACCACTATGAGCAGCACTGAAGCATCAAAAGCTGGGTTGCGAGGAAAGGCCTTAAAAATTACTCACTATTATCATGACTTACTCTGGCAAGTATTGGTGGAAACCGACTAAAAAATTGATCAATATCTGATGTTTTATATAAGTAACATTTTGTGGATTTTTTCACCAGGGAATCAGTTGAGTCCCCTTATGTGCCAAATGCAGGCTTTTATGAAGATGCTGTGTTTGAGGATCCTACCTTGTCATCGCAAATTTCTGTTTCATATGCTGGTGCAAGTGATGGTTCTAACGATCAACAGAGTGGCATTAATGATAAAGAAATTGGGCAACCTGTTGATGTTTCTGATGTTCTATCGGAACCTATTTCTGCTTCCGTGGCACCAGTTGATGCTGGGAACAAGATTGCTGAAGAAATAACTGCAGATGTAGGTGATCTGAAGGTAACAGATGATCCTTCTGCTGATCAGTGGGTTGGGGAGGATCATCATTCTCTTTCCACTGAGGATGTGGACTTGCTTTTGGAGAAATGCCTTTTGCAAGCATTGCATACAACTGTTAAGGATAAAGACCTTCCCATGCCTGGAAGCACACTATGGTATGATAAATATATGATATTGTTTCTGCATGATCTCTCTCTGACACTATTCTCTCTGGTGCTCAGTCTCTCTGGGGCAAACACTTATTGATAAAAGTACCATCATCTGTTTGCAGGTCAAACCATATTTTACCTTGTAGGCCTTCAGGCGTAACACTAGACATCAAGAAATCATCATACAAGAAATTGTCAAAGTGGTTACAAGCTAAATCTTCTGCAGGATTGGTGTGTGCATCTTTCATTATATTCTAACAGAACCTTTTTAACCAAGTCAGTTTTGGGAGCTCATATCTACATTGATGTTTTTTTATTTTCTTGATTATGTGAACCACTGAGTTTTAACTTCTAAGAGGTATTGCATGAAATATGAAGTGGGCCAATTGATAGTAATTAACAGGATGCAGAAGTGATGTGAGTCTTTAGAAATTATGGACAACATAGCATGGCAGTTTGATAATTTTAAATCTATATTGTAGTAATCTAAGGTCTTACTTGATTATATTCAGGGCATATATGACGAATCAAGTTAAAATGTTTTCAAAGTTACTTACTCATGTTAACATGAGTTTGAGCATAAGGTATGACGTTATTTATCAGCAAGGTTGCCTTGGAATTTAGAAGAGAGACTAAAATTTTTATTGTAGGCGAGAAAAAAATTGAAATGAGAAGAATTTAAATTCAAACAAATCAGTTGCATGGTCTTCCTGTATTGGGTGTAAGCAGTGTATTTCTTTGTTTGGTGATTCGTTTTCTCATTATTTTCAATTATTATTTGTGCACTCGGGTTATATGCTCCCTTGGTGTGTTTATTAAGAATTACAAAGAATTATGCTTGTCAAAAAAGGAAGAGGGCATGACTTGCTTAGGTTAGTTTAATGGTCTATATAATTGGAGAAAAAATTTCATGGGCACCTTTTCTGCAGATTTATGCATTGACTGTAAGTTGTATTGTAGTAGCAGACTAGCAGTAATTAGTTTGGGTCATTGACCTCACTTAGCTTGTTAGAGAAATATCTGGTGTGTTTAGAAAGGGGGTTATAAGCTTGTTTGTAGCGAAGCAGGGAGTTACACAGTAAGTGTGACTAAATTTTGATGGTCTTGTATCCTCAATGGTTTTCATCAGTTAAGCTTTCTGAGATTAATCTTTCTTTGCTTACCTTATGCTGGCTCCAATGTGCAGATTACAGTGAAAGAAGATAAATACAAAAAGGAGTCTGTATTATTATCTGTTAACCGCAAGCATTCAGATTACTCATCATTTAAGCCAGAGAAACGGCAGGTGGAGAAAACGGTTCAAACAGGTGCTCAAACTGTCGCTGAAAGTCGGTCTCTTAAAATTCTTGAAGTGGCCGAGATCTATAAACCAAGTGTACATGTAAATCCCATATTGGCTTCCGTAGGGGCTGACACAGGAAAGCTTTACAGTGCTTCCGATGCTACTGATATTGTGTTTGAATACATTGAAAAAGAAAACCTGGTTAAGCCGACAAATAAATCCATTGTGGTTTTGGATCCAATATTATGTGATGCACTGTTCAAGGGAGCCATTAAAAAAGGTACAACATACCCGACTGAAATTCATAAGAAAGATTTAGGAGCAGCATTTGTAAACCGGATGCAAGCCCATCACGTTGTAACGAGGGGAAGTGAGTCGGTTGTTCGTAAAGGTGGTTTGAAAACAATACAGATAATGACAGAAAGGCGGCAAGGTAATAAGAAAGTGACCAAATTAGCAGGACTGGAATCTTTTTTGGTGGATCCTGAGGCTTTGGCATCAGAGCTACAGAAGAAGTTTGCTTGCAGCACAACAGTTGCTGAACTACCAGGTGCAGTGCTTCATTGTGCTCTCTGAACTACTGTTTAGTGAGATGCATTATTTATTCTTCTTGACTCATAATGTATTTTGGCCTTTTATTAGCTAAGTTTACATCTGAGGGGAAAAATTGTAGTTTTAAATATGTACTTTTTATTTCTTGTTTTTTTTGTTGATGATAAGCAGAAGTGATTTTGCTCTTTTTTTTTTTCTTGTATGTATATTTTAAAAGATGGTAATCCTGTTATTTCATATCAAGTAAGAGTGGGTGGGTAAGACACTATCAGTTCTCCTATCAGTTTTGGTGAACATTGTTTCTTCCTGTTTGTACTATAACCTGACAACTTTTCATCAATGGTATGAAATGTGGCTTGCCAGTTTGGTTGTATGGGAATAGTAATTGTTTGTGACGTTTTGAGGATTCCCTAGTCTTTCTTATGAACACTCGTATATGTTTCTCTTTTCAGGTAAGAAAGGGCACGAGGTTCTGGTTCAAGGTGGCGTGATTGATGATCTGGCAAAGCATATGATTGAACAATATGGGATCCCAAAGAGATACATTGAGGTGCTTGATAAGACCAGGAGATGAGCGATTGAGAAAGGTTAGTGGGCTTGATTCTTCTTGATGCTAGTGAGAGCAATGTAAGGTAAATTTTCATTATTAATTCCTGTGGGAATTTGATTGCGTTCTAATCTCTAAGAGTCCGTTAGTTAGGCTTATGCTTTTGTTCTAATTGGAATAGAGGGAAAGGAAGATGGCAATGAGAAAAAAAAAAAAAATGGAGAATGAAGAATAATACAAAGTAGTAGTTTTTGAAGTAAAAACCATAAAAGAAAAAGAGGACAATGAAACTATTACTAGCATGAAGAACAATACAAACTAATTTATGCATCTTTTGTCTTGAAGATTTTGTTTTCGTTCATTCTTCCTTATTTCTTCCCCACCGTACCACCACTCTTCCCATCACTTATTTTCCCTATTCTTTTTTATTTCTTTTCCCTCCCTACCATTCGCTCCTCATATCTCAACCACAGAAAGTAACCAAAACCAAACAGTTACCAAACGTCCCCTTAAAAAGCTAGTTTCTTATAAGAAAAACAAAGTTTGAAACCATATTTGAATGATGGATTAAATGTTACATTTATATGCTTGATTTTCCAAGATTCGTAGAGTTGTAAATTTATATATTTCATTCCATTATAAAAAATCTTAGTTTTCATTGTACTCACGTCTCGTTGGATATTAAGGCATTACAATTTTGTGTGTTTTCAGGTAAATTTGTAAAGAGAATTCAGAAAGCGAGTGTTGGCATTGTTGATGGTTGCTTGAAATAACCTTAGATGAGACACCAGAAGGTTTAGTTTCTTAATTAAACTTTAGATTTGGAAAGTGGGAAGGAGGTACAAAGAAATTTTTAAGTTTTGGCTTCCTTATGCAACATTTGAGTTTCCTTTGGCAGAATACATATCTCAACAGATTTTCTTTCAACAGACCTATGACCTATGGAGTTTGGAGTTGGGAATTGTATAATATAGATATGTTTTGCACCGGTTGAGTAACTTTTTAGTATTGTTAGCATTTGAGAAAAAAAGTTATGGATAATGGTACTTTAATCTCCCATATTTATGTGGTTAGTACTATTGTCGTCTACTTGTATTCCTTTTTACTGATTAAGAGGCTTATGTTTCGAATTCGGCATTCGGAAAGGATGTTTCGAATTCGGCATTCGGAAAGGATGTTTCGAATTCGGCATTTGGAAAGGATAAAGATCGATACTAAATGTATATACTTCTATTTTTAATATTCATACGCGTCGATTGATAAATTTGATGCCTATTCAAGACATCTCATATTATAAGTGAAATTAAAAGCAGAATTAGGTCTCTTTGGTGCTTGAGTTTGAGTTGAGCAACTGCAATTGCATGAAATCCTTAACTTGCTTAATAAACATGGCAGACTCCTCCAGCTCCGGATGCGCATAGAAAGTATGAATGGCATTCGGATACACCACCAGCTCAGCTTCTTTCCCACTTTTCTTCAACCCCTCGTAATACCTCTTCTGCCACTCCTGTAACGGATCGAATCCCCCCACAAACACTATCGTCGCCGGAAAATCCACCCCCGATATATCCACCGATCTCGCCCCGAATACATTCACCACCGGGTGGTCCCGATCCGACCCGTACGGCAAAAAAGCCCTCCACATCCAGTCGGTTCGCTCCACATTAATTAACGGCATTCCCACAAGTTTCATTTCCGGTTCGGTCCGTTCCTCTCCCCCGAAAAACGGTTGGATCGATAATAACCCGACGATTTTAAGATCTTTAAACTCGTGTCCGCTCGATTTCACTGCCACGTGGTGCGCGATGTTTGCGCCGGCGCTGTCTCCCGCCAGAAAGCACTGTTTGAGATTCGTGCCCTCGAAGTCAAAGTGACTGTCCATGAATTTCAAGACGTCGAATCCGTCGTCGTATTGGCATGGGTACCGGTGCTCGGGCGCGAGGCGGTAGTTGACGGAGACAACGACGGCGGGGAGTTCGCGAGCGAGGCGCTGGCAGAAGTCGTCGTAAGGTTTTGAGTTAGCGGCCAGGAAGCAAAACCCGCCGCCGTGGAAGAAGACGATGACGGGAAGAGCGGCGGCGGCAGATGAGGCAGTGGGAGCGTAGAGGCGGAACCAGAGGTTGCGGGAAGAGTCGACGGTGACGTCGGAGCTTTCCAGGTTTTTGAAAGGCTTTTTTATAGTAGGAGATTTGAAGTCTAGCAGGTTGTTGAAACCACGGTTGACAGTGCCGTTTGAACGTCGAGAGACGTCCACGGCGAAGGCAGCGGAGGAGAGGAAGAGGCGGATTCTCCATGGAAGAAGTGGTGAGGCTAGCTGCTGCCTTTGGGCTTGGGCCATTTTGTATCTCCTTAGTCGACGCTCTCACTCGATGAACACGGTACATAAGATATAGATTCAGATTGCCTTTTAATATGGAACTCTGTCAGAAATATCTTATTAATTACGTCATAATTTCACATTTAAGGGAAGAGAATGGATGGATCCAAATTCAATTCCTAATTAATATTAATTTAGTAGGTATCAAATTTATTATAGTTTGTCAGTTTGCATACACTTGTTGGCTGTGGCTAACCATTAATTTTCTTGTCTAAGATAACGATTGAACAAACTATATAACAATCTTTTCGATTTTTGACACAGATTAATCTTTTATTGAAAATTTTGAGATATTTCGTGTCACTGATAAAAAAAGAATTATATAGTAATTTATGAACTTTTTCGTTATTTTCCTTTTATATATATATATATTATAAACGAAATAATTTATTTTTTAATTATTAATTGAAGATTATTTTCGTAATAAAACAATAAAATGAAAATCGTTTAGTCATTCATATATATTAAACAAATCAACAATGTTGATAACAATTAAGATAATCATGGGGAACATATCATTTAATTTATACATGTAAGTCTCTAAATCATCTTCTATTTGATTGATTTTTTGCGTGAACTATCTTAAAATGATGATTTTAGAGTTAAACTATTCATATTATGATACATGTATAAAGACAACTCAATAAATAAATAGAGTAAAACGAGAAGATACCACAAATGTGGGATGCCATTATTATTCTTTTAAAAATATCATGTAAAAGTTATGATAAAGAAGAAAAAAAATTAATCAAAGTGGAGATCATTTAATATTTCGTATGTATGAGCAATCAACGATTTTAATAACGGGTAATACTTGCATCTCATCTCAGTAGTACTTCCTCGTACCACCCTTTCGATATATTGAATAATTATTGTACATATACTATAATCGGAAATGCTCAACTCTTAAATAATTATTTTAAGATCATTTCACAAAAAAATCAACGGTATTGGTAATAATGAAGATTCTGATGATGAACAATCCATTTAGTTCACACATATCAATGACTAAAAAATCTTCAAAGTTATTGATTTTTTGCGAAAATAATCTTGAAAAGATTATTTAGGAGTTGAATGGCTCTGATTATGATATATGTACAAGGATTATTCAATATATCGAAATAGTGGTACGAGGAGGCACCACCAGGGGTGAGATGTAAGTATTAGCCTTTAATAACAGTTGAGAGCGTTATAGCAAACTGTCAATTTTAATTTGAGATAGGACAATACTTGTATCTCACCCTGATGGTACCTCCTCGTATCACCATTTCGATTTATTTAATTGTCGTTATACATATATCATAATCAAAACTGTTCAACTCTTAAATCATCGTTTCAAGATCATTTACATAAAAATTCAACAAAATGGGAGATCATTTAGTTATTCATATATATCAACTAAATTGACAGTTATCTATGAAGATTTTAATTTTTATCAAAATCGTTGATTTATTTAATATATATATGAATAACTAAACGACCTCCAATCTTGTAATTTTTTACGGAAATGATCTTAACATAATGATTTAGAGAATGAACGGTTGCAATTATAATATATATACAAGAATAATTTGATAAATCTAAAAGGTGGTACAAGGAGGTACCATCAGGGTGGGATATAAGTATTATCCTTTAAGATATATAGATGATTAAATAATTTTATATTTATTTAATTTTTTATATAAAAATAATCTTTACATGGCAAAAACAAAATCATTTGAAATATTGTGAGCCGTAGGATGCGATTTTGGAGCGGCTGTGCACACTAAGTACGCAGTGGAGTCTCTCTCTCTGTTTCTGGTAGCAGAGATGGTGTCAAAACAATGATCAAAGCTGACTTTGTCAGCTCCATCATCCATTCCGGTATCCACGCCCTCCAAATCTATCGCAAACACCGCCCTCTTCATAAACCAAACTATTCACTATCAACCCTTCAATACCCATAACTTGTTTTGGACCAGATCAATTGAAACCCCAGGCCAGTCGCGACCCTGATTCTCCTCTCCAGCAACCCCGCTCACACCGGCTTCGAGCGGAGACAGGTTCAAAGTTAGTTTCTTTGATTCTCAATTGGGTTTTTTCTTTTGCAAATTTCTTTAGGGCTAAGATTTTCAAGTGTCGTTGTTTTACAGAGTGGTTGGATTGAATTTATTGATATTGATTGAACTGGTTATTTGGATATTAGTTGGATTGGATTTGGTTATTGCAGTTTCTGAAATGCGTTCATTTGTCTTTACTCTTTTGATTGATTCATTTCACTGAAATTGGTTTGCTTCTGAATTTGGTCCTCTTTTTTGGCCTTTACAAGTTTGGGAAGAATTCCTGGGTCTGCTACTGATCACAAGTCATCACCACTCTATCTCTGGCTCTCAAATTCTCTACCTTTCCCAATTTTCAATCCAATCCAATCCAATCCAATCCAAGCCAAATGGAACCCAACCCTACCAACTTCCCGATCCTTTCCTATGTCATGGCCCGTGTCCCCTCCTTGGGGGCCAAGCATACCGCAACCACTGCCACCTCTGACCTCGAATCCATCCACATTGATGACCTCCAATCCATCAGCATTGATGACCCACCACCACCATCCAAATCCTCCGATCCATCCATGTCATCATCATCTTCATCTGGTCAAGCTCAGATTGTTCATGAGATGCCCCACTTGTCTGACCCGAAAGTCCTGGCCGCCATGACCCGGGCTGTGACCGACGTGTCCCAGACCCGCTCCGTCCTCAAAACCCTCGGTGACCAACCCGACCACGAGCTTGTCGACACCGCTAAGGCTAGGCTCGCAGAGATTGAGTCCGATTTGGCAAAGAAACTAGAGGAGCTGGTGCTCTCTCCCCGTCCAACTGACGTGGATAGGCTTCAGTGGCGGGCCCACCTGGCAGAGCGAGAGCAAGAGTACCGCGAGTCAGCAGAGAAGGAGAAGCAAGGCTACAAGGCGATTGTGCAGCTGGAGGAGTTGCACTTGGCCTACGAGAAGCTTCTGAAGGAGGCTGAGCAGAGGCTCATAAAGATTTATGAGTCGGCTGAGTCGGGTGTCATGGAAGAGGAGAAGGATGCGGAAGAAGAGGGACTGGACAACGACCAAGTCCATGAGGAAGTGGTTGGGATTCTACAGCAGGCCTCTGGGACGGGTCTTGACCGGGTCAACCTCTCGGGTAAGGGATTGCGGTTCTTGCCTGAGGCCTTTGGCCGGATTCGCGGTTTGCTCCACCTTGATCTTTCCAACAATGAACTCAAGGTTAGACTTGATTTGATTCCGTTAACTTGTTAAGATTTAGATTATGAATATTAAGAATAAAATAAAAAACATTGTCAACAGATTATTCCTGATTCAATAGCTGGATTAGAGATGCTTGAAGAGCTAAACTTGTCTTCAAATCTTCTGGAGTCACTGCCAGACTCAATTGGGATGCTACAAAATTTGAAATTCTTCAATGCCTGTGGCAACAAGCTGAGTGCCCTTCCTGACTCTATCTGTCAATGCAGGTAGGTAAATTCGAAAATGTAAAGCTTTCTGTTTATTTTTTCTTTAATTTAAGGCTGATTGATCGTGTGTTCATGTGTGGGTGAGAAATGAAATGATTTGTATCTTTCTTTTGTAAAATGCCGTTAGGTCATTGGTGGAGTTGGATGTGAGCTTCAACGGCCTCACATACTTGCCAACCAACATTGGATATGAGTTGGTCAAGCTTCAGAAGCTTTCTGTCCAGCTAAATAAAATCCGGTCCCTTCCATCCTCTGTTTGCGAGTTAAAGTCTCTATGCTATTTGGATGCTCACTTCAATGAGCTCCACGGCCTTCCTCTAGCCATTGGCCGACTGACCAATCTCCAAATCCTTAATCTATGCAGTAACTTTACTGATCTCACTGAGCTCCCGGACACCTTTGGTGATTTAACTAACCTCAAGGAACTTGATGTCAGTAACAATCAGCTTCATGCTCTTCCAGATACCTTTGGCCGCCTTGACAATTTGACCAAGCTTAACGTGGATGGGAACCCTCTTGTAGTTCCACCCTCCCATGTAGTTGAAAAAGGTGTAGAAGCCATCAAGATCTTCATGACCAAGAGGTGGTTAGAGATACTGGTGGAAGAAGAAAGGAAGAGCATGCTACATGTACAAGACCTAGAAGAACCAGGATGGTTGACACGCAGCACTTCCTGGTTGAAGGATTATGCTTCTGGTGTTTCTGAATACCTGGGATCTCCAAGAACTCCTAAAGATCCTATTCTTGATCAGCAGCTATGATTTCAGACAGTGGCTCTCTGCTGCGCATAATTTCTGCTTACTGTTTCTTTTTGCTTGTATTTCCTGGATTAGTTTTAGCTTGAAAGAGGTTCAACTGGAAACCTTAACATTTTTTGTTCTTTCAGTCCATTACTTGTGAGATTTAGTTGCAACTTTATGAATACGAGAATAGGTGAATTGTTAACAAACTTGATGCTGCTGCTGCTATGAATGATGTGATAATGTCATTTGATGAGCAAGCCATGTTTCAAATTTTTGAATTGGTGGGATTGTTTTGCAAATATTATGGATTGCTTGTATTCCTTGAACTACACACCAACTGAGTTGGGTTTGTCCCTACTTTCTAGCTAGCTAGCTTCTGTAGGCTTGTTAGTTCTTGACAGTAGAATTTATAATCGCCGGCAAATGAATAGGAATTTGACTTTTCAGGCAGGAACTGCCTGTTTGGCTGGGTGGCCGGCGGCCGGCCAGCTCAAGAGGAGAATTTCTCACGTACCCAAATAACCACTTTTTGGTGTTAATGATATTCTTGTCAGTTTGTTGTAACCAATTGATACCCGATCATATTCTTTGATGAAACAAAACACAAACTTTTAAGAATATATATTTAATAATTTGAATTACAAGTCTCTTATAAAAAAATACAGACCGCTTAATTATTAAACGGCTGTAATGTGAAAGAAAGCCTAGAAGTTAAGTAGTGGAGTGCCCAAGTGGATGCTTTAGATGTGAGATGCACGGGGGAGGGATGGAGAGGATGAGAGACTGAGAAATGAACGGCCATAAATTTAATAAGAGCCGTAACCACATTGGATATTCCTTGAAATATCCATGGAATTCCAATTCCTCCAAAATTCAAATGGCAGGCATATATTTATTTATTTGTTTTCCCTTTCGGTTTTGATTTGAGCCCCATATCCACTTTCCTTTATCACTATGATGCAACTTTCCCACATCTTCATACACTCTCCATCTCTTTCCATAGCCTCTGATTTTCCTTCTTTTTGTTTTTTCCTTCCAAGTATTAGTCCTACGCAGAATTAGTATTATTCGACTAGTGATGTGGTAGGACTGTGGGAGATCTTATGTCTCGAATTTAACATTCATTAATATCGAAATCGATTTTCAATGTATACATATTCTCTTTTTAATATCGGGAGCGCAATTGCAGAGACGTCACGGCAATTAATTTTCAATCTCGTCCAGGTTCCTAGTCGGTATTCACCGTCACTATTAAGCACAGAGTGACATAGTGTGTGTGCTTCTGAGATGCCAAATGCCTTTGCTTTAAGGAATCTGATGCCAAATGCCTAACAAGAGCACTACTTCACTCAACTATACATTCCTCTCATGTCAATTTAATGAGTGAAATACTGTCATTACTACTGCTGATATAGTAGTATATGCTCTATTCTAATGTGAAAGGTAAAATTTAATGAGTGAAATACTGTCATTACTACGTCATTTTCTAATCTCATTAAATTCTATTTCTCTTTGTTCTTTTCTTATATACAAATATTTGTTGCAATATTGTTTAATGGATACTCATCAACCATGACAGCTATTACAACATTTTTCATTACGAATCTTATTTCCTCTCATAAAATGAAGATCGAGTATCACATCAATAGTTATTGGCATTTTCTAATTAGAGATAATGAAATTCTTAAATTGGGACTTTCTCTTAAAATTTTGAAATGATAGATGTATGACTACTACTAACTGGAATGATAGATGTATGACTACTACTAACTGGAACATATTTGAAACCGTCATAAAAGGTAAAGAAGCTTCACTAAAAAACTACTCTTAAAAGATGTCTAGAGGATAAGATTCTTTTTTTTTTTTTTTTAAGTTAAGGGGTCGGTTGATATGATCTTCGACTTCTCTCAATAATATGATCATATATATATATATATATATATATATATATATATATATTTTGTTGATGCATAAAATGGACAAACTTAAATCGAGAAGACACGTACATACCCAAGACACAAACATGTACGCGGTTCATCCAATTCGAACCACGTCCACAATGTTACATCTCATTAATAATGTTGTGTTTGTAAATGATACAAATCACATTGAGCCTTTAAAGAAAGAATGAGAATGTAAGAGAAGGAAGAGAATGTGTCTCTAAAGAGAGAGTGGAGAGTCATTTGAATGAGGGAGGGAGCTCCCTCTATATAGGTGGCACCTAGGTTTAAGTGTTGGGTCACATTAGTAGATTTTCGTGATGGGCCTTTATGGTGGGCCTAGTCATGATCCAAGTGATTTTTTTAATATTTCTGTTAGATCCGTTACTTGGACAGATTATGTACGCATATATATTTATTATAATATATATATATATATATATTATCACTATTATTATAAAGCCAAGAGGGTTAAAATGTTTCACCAAAAATTTCTAACGAAAATATACTATAAACTATTTAATAGTTAAGAATATAATAGTAAAATCAAATATTAATTTATAAATTAAAAAAAATGATAATGGTTAATGAGAGGAGTGATGGTGAATGGAAGGGGTGGGTGGTAAAAAAAAAAGGGTAGCGGGCTCAGGTACTACTCTCATTTTTGTTTTAAAAAAAATAAAAATTAATATTATTTGTTTTATTTTAATTTTTTCTAACAAACATAAAAAAAAAACTAACACACACATTAACAAGTGTCAAAAATCTAGTATACATATATATATATTATTTGAATAAGAGTTAGTTTAATAAATTTCGACCTTCTAAATTCCTTCACTCCATGTGTAGACTTCCATGTGTGAGTATTTTGTTGTGCGTTGGCAAAAAGATTTGTGTAAAAGAAGGATTAGTGGAGTATAGATGAAGCCGACAAAATAGAGATGGAAAGAATTTGTCTTTTGCTCGGATTGAGTACAAACAAAATTTGAGGATGGGTTGCATCGTCGACATGCGAAAATTGTTCAAATTCAACGCAAAATTATGCATGTAAAACAATATTTACTTAAAATTTTCTCAAAACTTTTTTATTTAGTCATTTGTTTATATCAAAATCATTGATTTTTTTCTTTCTAATTAATAAGTTTTACCTGATAAATTATTATTTAACGGAAGAAACTAGTATGTGAATGAATGAATACATATATATTATGAATTTTTGTTAGGGAATTTATTTAATTATTAGGAGGCAGTTCTAAGTTTATGATCATTGGGTAAAACTAAAGAACTAAACCATTTACTCCCATGTGGTTTGGTGGGTAGAGGTCCTGTGATCGAATCCCACCATAGTTTGCTAATCTTTCGGTGAGACTGAAGTGACGCGTCCGTCCTATTGTAGCGAGTA
The DNA here is from genome assembly GCA_037349345.1 of Oemleria cerasiformis. NCBI lineage: Eukaryota > Viridiplantae > Streptophyta > Magnoliopsida > Rosales > Rosaceae > Oemleria > Oemleria cerasiformis. Next base: position 663,155 of record JAZGTL010000078.1, on the reverse strand, counting down.
GTTATGGCTCAATGCGGACATTCCTCAAGCGTATAGAAGCCCTTATGATCACGCCCAGAGGGATATCCATCTAAGATTGCCCCCTTCCACACTTTTTGTTCAGGAAAAAAAAAAAAAAAACCATTTACTAAAATAATGTTCATACTATTCATATAAAATGCCAAATTTTATTAAAATAGTATTCGGTAAGTGCGAAAGTAAATAATTATTCGGGATAGATAGGTTCGAATTAAAAATTTCTTTTAAGAATTATCAAAATAGTAATCGTTAAGTTTCAAAGTAAACACCATTAGTTTTAGCACACAAATATATGCATAGACTATCACAGTTTAAATTTTGTTTTCATTCTTTTTTCTTAATCTCTCCATTTTACCGTCATTTTTCTTCATTCCTAGCTCTTTTTCTTCATCTATTTTCTCTATTTTTTTTTTAAAAACTAATTTTGTCATATGTCAAAGCACAAAAAAAATGAAAAGTAAAAAAGAATGAGGAGTTTTAATATTTTGGAACGAGGAGGTTTACATGATATAGTTTGTGTACCTCTACAAGGAAATGAGAGAACCAAAATCATCCAATCCATATTGACAAATTTGTAGATAGCCTATATGAATTTTGAAATGAATCAAGTACCAACTCTAAAGGAAAAGCCTTTTTAAGGAGCCTTGCTTCTTCACCCAAAATGGTTTCAATGAAACTTTGAAACCCTCTCTCTCTCTTTCTCTTTCTCTCTCTCTCTCTCTCTCATAAATATTTTCAACACAGCATCAAACCACATCTCTCTCTCTCTCTCTCTCTCTCTCTCTCTCTCACATATATATTTTCAACACAGCATCATACCATACATATTCTTCTTCAAATTGTGTTGTACATACATATATTTTGCAACCAATCAAACATTTGCAGTATTTTTCTGGTTTCTAGTATTGCATACTTAAAAGATTGCAAGAATCAAACTTTTTTGAAGTATTATTATTCTCATTTTCCCATTGCTTTTTAGTACCATGGACTAATCTTATATAAGCCATTCAAACCCATCTCTTGTTTCACTCGCACTGAAACACATACTAAAAACTTCGTCGTCATCATCATCATCATCATCTGTGTCTTTGAAACAACCAAACGAAGATAGAGAGACAGAAAGAGATGGCGGGAAACGACTGGTTAAACGGTTACTTGGAAGCAATTTTGGACGCAGGAAGCAGCACGAGGAAGAGGAATGATGGGAAGGTTAAAATTGCAAAGTTTGAAGAACAAGTTAAGGCGGAGAAGTTGTTGTTTAGTCCCACCAAGTACTTTGTTGAAGAAGTTGTCAATAGCTTTGATGAGTCTGATCTCCACAGGACATGGGTTAAGGTCATCTCTCTCTCTTTCTCTCTCTCTCTCTCTCTCTCTCTCTCTCTCACACACGCACACACCCCAAAAGCTCGTAATTTTCCCACGAGGGAGTTTCGAACTCGGGTGCAAATGGGGAAGTACACCCGTTCTAGCCAATATAACTTCATCTGTTTTACGCAATTTTAAACTTCTAATCTATGTGAAATCTATCTATCCCCTTTCATAAGCTCATACCTCCCCCGTGCTAACTTTAACTTTCATTTTCTGGTCCTCACATGTTCTGCAAAACATTTAATTACATATACCAATATTTTCGAAAACAAATTGTTTTCATGAACAATGCATTTTCCATAAAGAATGTTACTGAGTGTTTCCTCACTTGATGTCACATTTTTAGGTTAGTTTGAATGAGATACAGCACTTGTGTAGAAATAAATTAGAGAGAAGCTGATTCACAAATATTAGGGTACCCTTATGGGTTGGTTTGGATTTTGTCTGACAAATTAAGTTTCTGGTTTGATCCTCTTTTCTAGGGAGATTCTGTCAAATTTTCGATAAGAGTGTAAGTTTTTGGTTACTAGTATAAGGGTAATCTTGGAAAAGTTTGAACTTTCAGAAGTTGTCATACTAGAGCAGGACTTCTCCCAAATTACAAGGGGAAAATTCAGGAGGGGTCCTGTCACTATATATGTTTGTACAACTAATGCTAATAGTGATTTTCTTTGTTCTAGTAGGCCCTTGATAACAAAATGTTCTTGTCCAACCTAATAGTATATTACTACGGAGAAAATCTATCATATAAATAGGTGTAACACATTTGTGTCACGTAATGAGCAATATAGATGCTATAGCCAAGTTTCGTTACTTGGGCCCCACTCCAAAACATCTAAGATACTAAGAAATTTGGACTGGGTACCTAATGTAATGTTTTATTTTGAGTATGAGAAATTATAAATTTAAAAGGGTACTTTTGCAGGTAATAGCTACCCGGAATACTCGTGAACGCAGCAATAGGCTTGAGAATATGTGCTGGCGTATTTGGCATCTGGCTCGTAAAAAGAAACAGGTGATTCAGACACTTACACTTACACCTACATACATACTCTTATTCCTTTTCAACTTCTCTAGTCTCTAATCTACCTTTTGCTAAAAGAAAATATAAAGCAAAAAAGAAAAGAAAAAGGAATCTTATTCCATTTTAACTGACTATAATATTAATGTGCATAATTAAATTTAATCAGGAAGTATAAGCAATTAAGCAATTAAGCACTAGAGATTAATTGGTGGGTGGGGGTGGAGTGCAGATAGCATGGGATGATGCACAAAGGCTTGCGAAACGAAGGCTGGAGAGGGAGCAAGGGCGTAATGACGCAGAAGATGATCTTTCAGAGCTGTCTGAAGGCGAGAAGGAAAAGGAAGGCGAAAAGGAGAAAGGAGGGGAACAACCATCAAGAACTAAATCCGATATGCGCATATGGTCAGATGATATCAACAAGTCTAGGCATCTCTACATTGTCCTTATCAGGTAATGATAATAATAACAAGACTGCAAAGATAAATCAATTTAATTTCCACTTACCGTAAGTAAAAGCATTTTTCATGCTATATATGCTTCTTGCTCTTCACTTGTTGCAGCCTGCATGGGTTGATTCGGGGAGAAAACATGGAGCTCGGAAGAGATTCTGATACAGGTGGACAGGTAAAAATAAGATCAGCAAAACTAAGTAAAAATAATTAATACTAGAATTTGGAATTACCTAATTTATTTACTTACTTAGGTCAAGTATGTGGTGGAACTTGCTCGTGCTCTAGCCAATACAAAAGGAGTCTATCGAGTTGATCTGCTAACTAGACAGATCACTTCACCGGAGGTAGACTCTAGCTACGGCGAACCCAATGAGATGCTCACATGTCCACCGGATGGCAGTGGCAGCTGTGGAGCCTACATTGTCCGAATCCCCTGTGGGCCCTGCGACAAGTAATCACCCTTCTCTTTTTCCTCTTCTTAGATCTAAATACACCTAATACATGAATTTGACTGAGGAAGCATCATGAGGGCTGCAGGTACATACCTAAAGAGTCACTTTGGCCTTACATACCTGAATTTGTGGATGGGGCTCTAGGCCACGTTGTGAACATGGCAAGAGCTCTTGGTGAAGAAGTCAATGGAGGAAGACCCACATGGCCTTATGTGATCCATGGCCACTATGCTGATGGTGGGGAGGTGGCTGCTCACTTGTCTGGGGCCTTGAATGTGCCAATGGTGCTAACCGGCCATTCATTAGGCCGGAACAAGTTTGAACAATTGCTCAAACAAGGGAGGTTGTCGAGGGGGGACATCAATGCAACCTACAAAATCATAAAGAGGATCGAGGCTGAGGAGCTTGGCTTGGATTCAGCTGAAATGGTGGTCACCAGCACAAGGCAAGAGATTGAGGAGCAATGGGGACTCTACGATGGCTTTGATCTCAAGTTGGAGAGGAAGCTTAGGGTTAGGAGGCGCCGTGGAGTTAGTTGCCTTGGCCGATACATGCCAAGAATGGTGGTAAGTATGCATAAATGAAAGACTAACTAATGACTCTCTAACAACACGTCTCACTCAGACTGACTAATCGATCACTATGTGATGGTGGCATTAGGTTATACCACCGGGCATGGACTTCAGCTATGTTACAGCCCAAGATACTGAAGGAGATGGAGATCTGAAATCATTGATTGGCTACGATAGAGGTCAAAACAAAAGGCATCTGCCTCCAATCTGGTCCGAGGTTTGCAAACTCTTCCACCTAGTTGTTCCTATGCATAAACTAGCCAGACTTAGACTTACAATATGCATGCTATTGCCTACTGCAAACAAAAGTGGGGAATCAAAGAAAATCTTTGCCATTGACATTGTTTGACGGCAATGCAGGTGATGCGATTTTTCACCAACCCTCACAAGCCAACCATACTGGCATTGTCTCGTCCTGATCCCAAGAAAAATGTCACGACATTGCTCAAGGCCTTTGGAGAATGCCAAGCTCTTAGGGAGCTAGCCAACTTGGTAAAGTTCAAAATCTAGTTTCCCATAACTCAAATCGCTTCACTGCAGTAAATAACCCTATTGTTTAAAGAAGAAACTAACTTGGCAACAATACCTATTGTCTATGCAGACACTGATACTTGGTAACAGAGATGACATTGAAGACATGTCAAATAGCAGCTCGGTTGTTCTTACAACCGTGCTCAAGCTCATTGACAAGTACGATTTATATGGGCAAGTGGCTTATCCCAAGCATCACAAGCAATCAGATGTGCCTGACATATATCGTCTAGCAGCAAAAACAAAGGTACATACGTACTGTGTGATACAGTGACTCAACTATTTTTTTCAGTTACCCACTAGGCGTTTCTTTTCAAAGTTTCTAACAGTAACACTTTATGGGAATTATTATTGAAGGGAGTGTTCATCAACCCAGCTCTTGTGGAACCTTTCGGTCTCACAATCATAGAGGTTAACCACAATCTTAAGCTTCACTTCTAGCCTCAAATTCCTCACCCGAAGCAGTTCATATATTTATATTCTTGTGGTGTTTCTTTTGTTTTTCAGGCAGCTGCTTATGGTTTACCAGTGGTTGCCACCAAAAACGGAGGACCAGTGGATATTCTGAAGGTACTTCTTAAATGTCCTATATCCAATTCTCTAGGAGTGTGTTATGTATGTTTACCCTAACCTATTAATAATTATTTGAAAGATATATTAAGAAAAGCCTTCAAGATGCCCCATGAACAAATTTTGTAGGTGGGGCTGTAAGTATAATTATATTATTTCCACCTCTAATGGTGATGTGAAGTGGTACAAGTAGTGTTACTTTATGTCTAAAAGTTAATAGGTAGCTGACGACTTTGTACAATTCTCAGGCACTAAACAACGGCCTCCTAGTCGACCCACATGACCAGAAAGCCATAGAAGATGCACTTCTAAAGCTTGTTGGAGACAAAAACCTCTGGCTCGAATGCAGGAAGAATGGCCTAAAGAACATACACCGCTTTTCATGGACAGAACACTGCCGAAACTACCTCTCCCATGTTGAACATTCCCGAAACCGCCACCCCACCACCCGCCTTCAGATCACGCCAATTCCGGAAGAACCATTGAGTGACTCTCTAAAAGATGTGGAAGACCTTTCTTTGAGATTCTCTGTAGAAGGAGACTTCAAGCATAGTGGAGAGTTCGATGCAGCATCAAGACAGAGGGAACTCATTGAAGCCATAACTAGAATGGCTTCAACGAACAGCAATGCTGGTGTAAATTATTGTCCTGGTAGAAGACAGAGGCTATTTGTAATAGCCATTGATTGTTATGACCAGAATGGAGATGATGCCCAGATATTTCAGGAAACTCTAATGAGTGTAAAGAAAGCAGCAAGCGTGGGCTATGGAGAGGGTCGAGTAGGCTTTGTGCTGTTAACTGGTTCGAGCTTGAAAGAGACCAAGTTAGCATTTAAACGCTGCCAAGTAAACATAGAAGATTTTGATGCGTTGGTCTGCAAAAGTGGGAGTGAAATGTATTATCCATGGAGGGATTTAGCCGCTGATGCAGATTACGAAACTCATATTGAGTACAGATGGCCTGGAGAGAATGTGAGGTCAGTGGTGCCAAGGCTAGCAAGGTTAGAAACCGGGGCTGAGGATGACATCACGGAGTATGCAGGATCAAGTACCTCTAGGTGCTACTCTTACAATGTGAAACCAGAAGCCAAGGTGAGAAAAGCTACTAATGGAAAGTGGCGCCTTAAGACATACACTTGTAGTTCCATAAATTTTTATAATAATTTGGTCTATCAAATGCAGACTAGAAGGGTCGATGACCTGAGCCAAAGGCTGCGGATGAGGGGCTTCCGATGCAACCTTGTCTACACTCGTGTGGCTTCAAGATTAAATGTTGTTCCACTAGTTGCATCAAGAATACAAGCACTAAGGTAGGTTTTCATTTACTTACGATACTATGCAACACTAAACTGAAGGAAGTCATTAGAATGCTTTCTTAAGATTAAATTACTATTTTATTGTGCTATATAGATATCTTTCCGTCAGGTGGGGAATTGATCTATCCAAAGTGGTTGTGTTTGTTGGGGAAAAGGGAGATACAGATTATGAAGACCTGCTGGCTGGCCTCCATAAGACCCTAGTTCTAAGAAGCTCAGTTGAGTATGGCAGTGAGAAACTTTTTCATGGTGAAGATAGTTTCAAAAGAGAAGATGTTGTCCCACAAGATAGCCCTAACATAGTTCTTGTGGAGAGTTATCAAGTCCATGATATCTCAGCAGCACTGGAAGCAACGGGCATCAAGTGATTTTTACTTTTTCTATTGTTTCTCCTTTACTTGTCTATATAGAGAATATATTTCGGCAACTCAAGAAAAAGCTGGGTACCACACATAAGAGAGTATACATCTCAACTTCTTGTAAGTAATTTCAGTTTTTACAAGTATATACATATAAATAACTGAAATTTCCATTTTACCTGTATATCTTTAAATTTCATTACTAAATACTACAAAGTGGGCTCCCATCAATGAAATGTTGTCTACTAGACATTCAAACAAATCCTACAGTGCTTTGTGCATGCATTTGTTCGGCCCTTTAGCAAGGAAAATAAGAACTATTCTAGTTCATTTTATGAAACAAAAAACCCACCAATATAAATCTGGTGAGTTATGGCAGATATGTTTCTATCCGAATACATGTTAGACAGGTAAATATCTAACTATGTTTCATCAATTTCTCTAAGGCTATGTTTGGATTAGGAACTTCAAGGTACCAAGGAATTCAGGCTAAATTAGTTAGAAATGCACTACGAAACATTAAATGGAGGGATTTCAAATGACTAGATGCAATGCAATTTGAGGTATTTATAAGCAACTACTTGATAGGTGTTAGTTGGAAATTCCTTGTTTAGTGGTTTTGTTATGCTCACGTGGTGCATGTGCTACCTTGCTAGTTGCTCAAGTAGTTACTTAAAAATCCCTCTCTTTAATTGTTTGTAATGCATCTCTTAGTAATATAGCCTAAATCCCTTCGTACTTTATGTTCCTCATCCAAACAAAAGCCTAAGAGACCAATTTCTCAGAAAGATGAATGACATATTTAGCACAACTAATGTGATTCTCTGAGATACAGAGGCATTTTCATGTACTATTTAGCGTTTGCAACGGAAATATGTACAACTTTAACCAACATCTATTCACAAAAAAAAAGCATGACAAACTACTTTCAATTTCGGTGTAACAACAACTAAAGTAATATTTGTTATGCTGTTACCTGAAAAGCAAGCCAAGTATTCTAACCAACTGATGATTTCATTTCTCAGATTTCCATTTTGCCCAAATTCATGCCCTTGTTTCAAGTTTTCATACACAAAAGTCCACTTCAACTTTAAATTCCTCTCCACAAGCACATTTAACCACATTAGATATTCCCTGTAAAACCACAGGTGCAATGAAAGAAAGGAACAACTTATTATAAAAGAAATCGTCTTCTTTTCCAGAAAATATGACTAACCATAGAGTTCAATTATCATAAATTTCAAAACAATGAAATTTGAAAGAAACTATGGACCATATGCCAGATAATTCCTTTTTCATGTATATTTCAGTGAAAACATGATTTGGCCACTTTCATTGGCCATATCATCAAACGATCGCATGTTTACTAATTTCTGTAAATTTTTAAACACCAAAGTAAAAGAAATTAAAAGATAACACCAAGGAAAAACCTGATATAAATTTACCTTCAGTTTCTCAATCTGGTCCTGCAGAGATTTCAAGTATTCAGTTTCTCCAGCTTTATCTGATAGAAGGGCATCGTATTCCTCTTCAAGGGTCTGTACATCCATTGCCCTTAGCTCTGGCTGGAATCACCAAATGTGAGAAGACAAATGAATAATTGGTGTGCTCAATTAAACAAAACTCCATATCCCTGGGTAGTAAAACTAAGGATTTAAACTGGCATAAAATTTAGTAATCCTGTGATGCAAACCTCACAGAGTATATCTTAGCATAGAATTCGACATCCTATAACTACTATCTAACATCTGTTTTACATCTGATTGAAAGTACTTTCACAGGCACGCAGTCATTCACTAAGACATTCACCTATTTGCATTGACCAAACAACTGACCTTAAAATCATTTTCCCTGCAATTTACTTGCTCAATAGCCTGTTTCATCTGAATTGGCATAAGAAAGCAGCATTTATACATACCCCATCTAAAAGAAAAATCAATGTATCTTAATTTTAATGGAACATGAGATAAACCCCAGTTTAGAGGCAACCTTGCGGTTCTCTATAACAAGTTCAGATTTCATTCGTAATATCTCATCAAGCTTGGCTTTAGCAGAGTCGAACATGGCCACCAGATTCTTCCTTGCATCATTGCCCTGTTATAAATGACAAGATCGCCATTACATACAGCTCCATGCATTTCAAGAATGGATGAAAGTAGTACATACCTGATTGCCCATGCTAAGGTGGATATCAAAGCTAGCCTTCCCTGCAAAGAAGTCAAGTATAAGCAGTGAGAAAATTATATTATGTTTATCCTTTCCCTATCGCCAATGTGTTGGTTAAGCTGGTTCACAACCCATGACTTAGGCCTCATTTTATATGCTACCTTGAAAGAAAAATAAGTACAAGATAAAAATATAAATGCCAAAGTGTTTATAGCCAGGAAACCATGTTTGTTTCTTATACCCAATTGATTATTACGAATTTTCATTTGGAAGAGGCAGCACACATAAATAAATGTCATCAGTTCCAGCCTGAGCCTTTAGGTCCAACTGTGTTGCAAAGTAAACAGTGACTTCAGAAGAATTAACAGTTCAACGGATTATGCGATGCTAGCTTTTGTTCAGAAGGACTTCACCTTACAGGGCATAAATAACTTTTAACCAACATATCGCATTTCATTTGCTTGTATTCTATTATATAAAGAAACTTGATGACGGAGATCCCCAACTAAGAAGAGGGTGTAGTAAGAAGTCTAATAAGAGCCATACCTTGAAGCTCACCTCTTTGCTCACCAGATATATCCTTCACCTGCAGAAATTTTAATCAGCCATGTGACAACTTCTATCTGCACCGTTCAAACTTTAAAGCAGAAGTAACAGCAAGAAAAATTAAAAAGACTCAACAGAAATTACATGAGTTTCAAATCTTGAAAGATCAAGCTTTCTACCACAAACTGGATTGAGGGAAAAGTCAAAGTCTGGGGGAAATATGTAAGGGACATTTTAGTGGGGAAAGGGGGAAATGGACTCACCATATACACTGGGCTACTGGAAACACACATTTATGCATTATTACACTCAAAGACGGGATGAAAATAACTCGCATAGTAGGAACAATACCTTTTCTTCATTCAAGCAATCAAGTCAAAGAAGGGAGGCAATATTACAGGTAGCTACTAGAGAAAACTATAAAGATATCCAACAGCACCAAAGAAGCCATATCACATACGTAAATAAAGAAAGACGGAAGAAAAAAGCATAGGTGTGTACCATTCCAAGCTCTCCCAGTTCCGAATGAGTGTTGTGAGAATAAACCCAATCCTAACCAAAGTTTAAAAAGGGAACTATAAATGCAATGAACATAGGACACATAAACATGAAGGTGACTCCAAAATCTAACCTGCTGTTGCTGCAATTTGGCATTGATATCTTCTCTGGCCTTCATGTAGTAAGTGCTGTTAAGAAAAACATGGAAACTTGATAAGTTCATATTTAATATCAGGTGCATCCAATCAATTTAGTTTGCATATTGAATTACCTCTTTTCTATTAGTTTGGAAGATAAGTTGATTCTTTCTTGTTCGATAAGCTCCAGAGTCTGCATAGGTATCAACATATTTCTTGATTATTAGATAGATGAACTTATTCAATTCTTCATTAAAAGTAAAAGGATAAATGTAAAAGGACTATTTGTCAGGCATGCGAAGATGAACAGTACACGCATGATGCAATCAATCTCTATCTTTTATCCTTATAACTAGTCCACTAAAAGGTCAAAAAAAACATTGTCTTATATGAAACAAATGTTATCTTATACAGAGACACATAACTTGACTCTCTATTTCCTTATGTAGGTCTAAGAAGGTGTGGTCCAAAAGAAAAACAAATTTCATCATCTAAACATTTGAATTTTAACTTATTAGAGACTTCCTGTGCTCTTACATTGAGTAAGACATGCATACCTGAATAGTAGAATTATAAATTTATCTAAATAGTATTCAAAAGTACAGAAAAGAATAGCTTATTCACTCACTTGAAAAATGAAAGGCTACCGAATGTTATATAGAAGAAAGTGCTCCTGAGATAAATTAAGAATTACAGCAGAAGAATGACCGAAGTCCAAGTATTGACTTGCAAATGGAACATCTATACAAGAATAATATCAAACAGGCTTCTATCGGATATGAGAGAAGAATGCCATTGACGAGAAGCAACACAAAACAGGTCAATCTATTTCTTTCAAGTAAACCCTAAGCCTCGAGAACAATGTGCAATTAGAAATTCCATCTCATACAGAAGACACAAGGAAGATGATGCAGCTGCCACCAGATTTTAAAAAAACATACGTTTTCATTTTTGGAAAGGGTGCTGCTATCGACATGCAGGATGATTTTTTTGGAGTGCAAATAACAATTTCCTTTGGAAAATATTGCAATTTGATTGATTATTACAACTTTTGCCCACCTTACAACTTTCATATGGATATGGCAGGAAGTTGAGTACTTAAGTATTAACCTCATCTTTAGAACACACAGAGAGAGGCTACCTGGGTAACGGTGGATGAATCAGTCTCCAGAGAAGCTATCTTTCTTTGTTTTTCCAAAATCAGTGAGCATATTTGACCCTTTTCCGCCTTCATCTGCCCAATGTCTTCCATGAATCGTTTTGTTTCAGATATTGCTGCAACAATAATGAGTGCACGGTTGAAAAGTGTTCAAAAGCACTATAAATGGAAGAATTCAAAATGCATAAATGGAAAAAACGGGATTACCAATTACCGCCTAATTAAAGAATAAAAGGAAAACCTTTGTGATACAAACAGCCGGACTATTGTCACACGAAATAAAATGTAATGGAAAACACAAGAATGGAACAGCTTAGATACAGCTTGTTATGGAACCACATATGGCCGATAACTGATTCCAAAATCCTGTGTAATAGAGGACTCGTAATTAACAGAAACCTTGAATAACCATGGCATTTTAAACCTGTTGAACATAGATCCAATCCAATTGAATACATCGCATGTTTAAACCTCAAAGTCCCAAACAACAGCTTATCACTATTCATGTGACCAAAAATTAAGACTAGCCAGTTTTAGCATGGAATCAAGATAGACCCAATTCAACAGCTTCAAGGCTGTCGTTTACAAACTACAGGAATCTTGTTCACATCTTTAGCTTTAAATTTACACTTAATTGCGGCTACTGTAATAGGAAGCTGGGAGCCAATGTCAGTGATATGACAAGTCGTGAGTTAGTAGTGACCCTCATATTGGTCTAAGAGCAGAAAATATCTTCCGGCTTGAATTGATCTTCTGATGCGATGCCAAACTATTAGATATGCACCTTAGTATGTGTATTTTTTCCCTCCCTTCGGAATCTAAGAAATTCGGAACACTATGCTTCTTTCTTAGCAAATACATATATTTTCGATTTTTTGAAATTGATTAGGAATTTAGGACAAAGAAAAATACAGATATTAGGCTTCAAAAACCATCGATAAACAAAAAACTTCACGAACTACAAGTTCCGAATTTCAAAACAAAAAAGGATAAGAAGAATTAAGTTTATAATTCAAACAAATAGAATAAATAAGCAGAAAATATAAGTAAGAAGAACAAGAACCGGAATTGAGATCTTTCTCTAAGGTCTGAATGGTGGTCAATTGCATTTGCTCTTCCACTGAGACCTTCGTAGCTTGATCCTCCACATCTATTCATTTTCATATTAAAAAGAAAAGAAAAAAACAATCAGTGAAATTCATGCGACTGAAAACAAGGAAATATTAACAGTGATCGAAACGGACCGTTCATTTGAGAGCGCAAGGTCTTCATGTACTGCAAGTATTCCTCCATTTTCGTCTTCTTCACTTTCTTCACAGAGATGAGAGAGCGACAGTGCGTGAACTTGAACTGTGAAGATTGGGATTTATTTAGGAATCGCCGATTTTTGGAGGGAAAGTTAATGAGATGATCGAGGCTATGTTCCCGATTATGTGGACTGATTTTTATTGGGCCAATAGACAGAAAATTGTGAGTTTCGGCCGTGGGCTGTCGAAACTCCAAATATTTCACGAAACTCCAAATCTTAAGGTTACGTTTGGATGAGTAATTTCAAAATATCACGAAATTTATGATAAATTAGTTAAAAATAAAAAATTTAACATTAGAATAAGGAAATTTAAATTACTAGATGCAATGTAATCTGTAAGTAGTAAGTTGATAAACGCTTATATGCTCTCCTGCTAGTTGCTCAAATAGTTACTTACAATTCCTCTTTTAATTTTTTGTAATGCATTTCTTAGTTATGTACTCCAAATCCCCTGGTACTTTGGTATCAAGCATTTGCATAAGTTTCCAGTTATGTTCTGTATGAACTAGCTTTGCTTATTTTGCATTTTAATATACCTATCGATTGTCATTATTACAAATAGTTTAGTGATATTTATGCCCACCGAGAGGTTTTAGGTCTTGGAACCTCCTAGAATGATTTAAGCTCGTAAAGAGTGACGTTGATATATATATATATATATATAAATGACTTGTTAATCTAAATATGTCCCACTTAGTTCTATCGGAACTCTAAATATAATTAAATATTTTGAAGACTTTCATTATCTTATCATTAACTAACAGATTTGGGAAATGCACTATACTTTTAATAGTGTGTTTAAATAAGGTATTTTAAGATCATCTAAAACATTATAAAGTTATTGAAATAAAATTAATAAAAATTAATATTTATAGAACTTGTGAAGTTTATAATTTGCGTCAATATAAACGTATAATAAAATATAAACATGAAAATTAATATAGCCTTAAAAGAAGAACAAACACAACTTTCATTTTAAGCCAAAATTTGAATTGTAGGGTAAAGTGTTTTGTAGTACACAACAATAGTGTTGCAATGTTAGCAAAAGTGTTCAAACCTTCCTAACACTAATTTTAAACATTTTAGTATATTTACAAACATTCTTATCAATCGAATTAGATAAACAATACCTCAAAAATATAAAATTACAACAAAATTAATCAGTTCATATTGATTCGATTTACAAACAGATAATTATATGGCTGTCAACGTCTCTAAAATTTACACTGATTTTAACTATCGTCTATGAATCTTATTATTAGTAGTAGACGTCCATGAACTATATCTAAACGTTCAAGGACAGTCATTCTGTTAAATTTCTCAATACTTTATGTTAAAAAAACACATCCGATAAGACAACTTTACCCTTATTTTTTACAGAATTCGTTGAGAAATTTAATGAAATGACAGTCCTTACAAATTTAGATATAATTTAGGAACGCCTGTTACAAATAATAAAATTTAAGAACAATAACTAAAATCAGTGTAAAATTTAAGAACGCTAACATCAGTTTTAAAACCAAATCCCTGCTCATGCCATGAGGTAAGTAAAGTCCTAGCAACAGGTACTTCCGTTGGGAATCGAACTCAGGCATTACTCGAACGGTTCAATCCTATTGGAGTGCGGTAACCAATCGCGCCATACCTAGTGGTTGATCGGATCACACCTAATTTAGAAATGTCCACTACTAATAATAAAATATAAAAAATAATAATTAAAATTACGATAAAATTCAAAGACATTATCGATAATTTTCAAACCGAACCAATCTGATCGGACCATAATTTATTTGGTTCAAATGCCGACCATAATCTACTATATGTTACATTATTACGTCTACGTCTGACTGTCACGTGACTCTTTTAAATTGGGGCAATCCAACTTCCACGTTGCTTTGCATTGTAGCTGATAAGGGGGCACTTGTCTTTCTCTTAACGAAATTATCCTCTGCTTCTCATATCCTCTGCTGATCGTTTTCATGACGTTGCTCAACGCCATAGGTTGTGTAGGCGTACAAGCCGTAGGGTTGCCCGCACCAGATACAGACTTCAATTGAGTCCCTCTTCGCCCTTCCCCTGCGAGATCTCTCCCTTCTCAACGCAAACACAAAACACAAACCTTTATAATTTGGTCTGAGCATCGATCTCAAATTGTCACCACAACGGAAACCGGACCAGAAAAAATCTCTCTGGAAACGCATTGAGTTTGTTTTCCCGGCATAAATAAACCCTGATCCATTCATTTCAAAGCTTTTTGTTTTTCACTTTCACTGGAAAGGAAAAATAAGAATTTGTCTGAAATTTGTCTCCTCGATGGCGAATAATGGATTGTCGATTTGGTTCAAAAAGAAGGTCGTCGATCCTCTCCTCGAAATCCTCCGCAGGTTTTCTCTCTAATCTTTCTTAAATCACAAGATTCAATCTTGATTCAGATTTGTTGGATTGCTGAGAAAGTTCAAAAAGAAATTTTAAATTTTGTTTGTTTCATTTCAATTTGTTTCATTATCACTAAGCACTTACAAATTTCTTCCTATTTCATTTTCAAGGGGTGCTGAACCTAAGCTATTGGCCTTCTCTGCAGCTCTCGGGCTTACCGTGGGATTGTTTCCAATATGTGGTATGTTATGCTTTAACTTCAGCCATTCCTGGCTTTTGCTTCTGAATTTAGTATCAATCACAACACCTGGTAGTAATTTTTCAGAGCAGTAATGTGTTGTTGATCCAATTTGAGCCCCCACCTAGCAATTTGCCACACTTCACTTTTAAATGCCGAGAAAATCTCAGTTCGAGTTGATCATTAGTGAATAGTTACAACTTATGATGGATCTGGTAGCTGTGGAGATTTGTGGGTAGGTTGAGGTTATGGTGGATTTTTTATAAGTATTTGCTAATGTTTCATGAGCAGGGAGTACTGTGATTATATGCGGGATGATTATTGCAACGCTGGGATCGCATTGCCATGCTCCAACTGTGATGCTGGCTAACGTGATCGCTACACCAATTGAACTCAGGTACATATGCTTTTTATCTAAGGATTTTTTACTCTTTTACAATGAATTCAAAATGTTATGCATGTGCTCGATTGTGTTGGTATGACTATGAGCTTCAAAAAAATGTCTAAATATTGACAGATTGTGGACGGGTCTGGGACTTGGTACCTCGTTTCTGGTCTAGCCTGTTGATATAGGCAATAGATAATAGAAACAACATGTATGTGTGTTTAAAATAACTTCTCTTACGGCTTTCAATTTCTTTTGTGCCATGCATTTTACGTTCTATGCTACATTTATGGTTGCTTTTTCTGATTTCTCTTTTTGTTTTGCTCTCAAGTTTGATTGTACCTTTCTTGCGCTTGGGTGAATATATCTCTGGTGGAGATCATTTTCCTTTATCTTCCGATGCTTTCAAGAAAGTGTTAACTGGCAAAGCTTCACATGAAGTTTTGTTAAGTATTGCCCATGCGGTAGGTTGCAAACTCAACATATTGTAAATTGTATTCGTAACTCTCCTTCTCCCTCTCTCTTTCTCTGTTAACCATTATGTGTAACTTTGTATCAATATCTGCAGTTGCTAGGATGGCTTGTTGCGGCTCCTTTAATTTTCGCCACACTGTACATTATCTTTTTGCCGATCTTTAAGGTGTTGGTTCCAAAGTTCAGCAGTATTCCTTCAAGCCCAAAGAAACCACTTTCGCCCACAGAAGTCAGGCTTAAGGTAAGAGATGCCTGATTAACATTGTAATAGCCGCACAGTTACTTCTTCTGGTGCCATAAACAGGGAATTTTGTTCACATGTTTCTGTCATTAATAAACCAAATGTACATAGAACAACACTGACACTTTGCTCACTCTTCCCTCTATACCCTCTGTGTGTGTGTAAGTCAGCTTTGTGATCTTAATTGTATTCGTGTTTTAACTATGGTGGCTTCTGGACAGGACAGAAGTCCATGAAAGTCTGATGATGATTGGTTAACTAATATGACAGGAAAACTGATGCATTTTCGGCTCTCTATTGCTCTGCATCATCGGATGTATTGCTGTGCAACACACCCCTCATTCATCAAATGTGTTATTGAAATATCGGCGTATTTTCGGGGGCCAGTAGCTGGAATGTCACTGTGTTTTTGGGGCCATTGCTAGTTACTTGAAGATTGGGGCCTAGTGAACATACCTTTTTTTTTCTTTTTTCAAATAAACGTTGAAATGATCAAAGTTCAATGCTGCCTGCTTCCAAATCGTCTCCCTTTCTTTTTGCTGAATTTGATGAGTTATTTGTTGTTGAGAACAATTAAAGTAAATTCAAGACTGTTTGGCTATGTTACAGTGTTGCTTGCAAGGAGGAGGAGGAGATGACAATGGATAAGTAGGAGGGGCATCAATTTGATATCGAAACTAGAGTCCCAATTGGGCAATTGTGAGTCAAAACGTTTTGGTTAATACAAAATGAATCTGCACATACGGCCTTCCCTCAACACGCAAAGCAAATTCAGATCCCCGTAAAGTGGAGAAACTATTCGATGAATCTAATATAAGCTGCCATTTTGTCTATTTATGCTGCCATGGGAACATTTACAAAGACTTGCTCCTTCGAGCAAGTTCATCGACATCTGTAGTTATGCAAACTACAAAGCAAAAACTAACCTACAGCTCTAATAAAGTCCCTACTCCCAGGTGAACAAAATACAGCTGAGTAGGGTAAGCAAAAGGAGAGCAAAGGTACTAACCTACAGCTCTAATCAAGTCCTACTCCCAGGTGAAGAAAGTACAACTGAGTAGGGTAAGCAAAAGGAGCGCAAAGGTACTAACCTACTGCTCTAATAAAGTCCTACTCCCAGGTGAACAAAGTACAACCGTGTAGGGTGAGCATAAGGTGAGCAAAATACCAGTGACTAACGGGCATTTCCCAGATGCCTCTGCCTTGTCATGTTAGGTGCCTCTACCTTGTCATGTTAGGTGCCTCTAACTTGTCATGTTAGGTGCCTCTACCTTGTCATGTTTCTCCACTTGTCCTTGAGATCAACTTCAGTTCTATCATCAAACATATCACGGTAGCAACTCAAGATAAGTTTCCAGCTTCCGGCGCCATGGTCCCTTACACCCTGTCTTAAGGCATCTTCTTCCATTAAGCTCCATCTCTTCATTTTTCTTCTCTTAGTAACTGCCTTACCCAATGGAGAAACAGGATTCCTCTTTGCTCCTTGTTGTGACGTTTCTATGGAGTCTTGCCCCTCGAAAGTATCGGCAGTGCTCTTAGTAACTGCCTCATCCTCGGACTGTATCAATGGAGCAACAGCATTCCCATTTGTTCCTTGGTCTGACGTATCTACGGGGTCTTGCCACGTGAAAGTAGGGGCAGTGCTCTTAGTAGATGCCCCATCCTCGATCTTTATCAATGGAGAAACAGCATTACTCTTTGTTCCTTGCTTTGACGTACCTTCGGGGTCTTGCCACTTGAAAGCATGGGCAGTTGTCTTAGTAGATGCTTCATCCTCATCCTCGACCTTTATCAATGGAGAAACAGCATTCCCCTTTGTTCCTTGTTTTGACGTACCTATGGAATCTTGGCACTTGAAGTTATGGGCAGCAGTATTATGAGATTGAATAGGCTCGGGGCCCTTCTGAGCACCTGCATGTTTTTCACTGACATCATTCGAAGCCAAGTTAGATCTTATCATTTTAGCCAGTCGTAAAGAGTCCGGAGATACTGCTCGTAGCCCCAAAGCACTGGGTTTAAGTGCTTCTTGAGCTTTGCTGACTTCCGGGTTAGACAGGGAATCACATTTTCCATTTGGTAAGTCTTTGTCCAAATCTTCAGCATCCATAATCTTAACGGGTCCCCTAGAGCGTCCACGAGCAAGTTGCTTGTGTCTAAGCACTACATTCTTCTGAATTTCTTTATCTTTAGCCAGTTCCCTAGGCAAAGTCACGCCTGTCCCATTCACTTCACTAACAACATTATCATCACCCAACTTGCGTGCTTCTCTGCTCGAGAATCCAGAATCCATTTCAGCCAAATCTTTGGATTGGTATCCAACAGTAGGTGAGGAGCAACCTGCCCCCACTTCCTGCACCTCGACTCCAGCCATGGGTTGTGGACCTAATTCAGACCCAAAATTCACATTAGCCTCCTTCAACATTTGCCCCTGAAATTCGCACTCTGGCTGCGCATCCAATTCAGGCTCATCAACTACATTAGTCTCCTTCATAGTTTGCACTTCCAAATGAGACTCATAGCCCACATCAGTCCCATTAACAGTTTGGGAGTCCTCCAGTTGAGGCCCATCACCCACATTAGCCCCATTAACTGCCTCCAATTCGGACCCATCACGTACATTACCCTCGCTGACCATTGGTGCCTCCTGTTCAGACTCACCCGCTGCATTAGTCCCATTTGTAGCTTGGACTTCCAACTGAGAGCCATCACCCTCATTAGTCCTATTAACCATTTGCACCTCCAGTTCAGAGCCATCAGCCACCTTAGCTCCTTTAGCCATTTGCACCTCCAACTCAGACTCACCACTCACATTAGGACCAATCTCCTTTTGAGCTTCCAATTCAGACCTGTCACCCACATTAACCATTTGCCCCTCCAATTTGGACCCATGACGCACCTTAGCTCCTTTAGCCATTTGCACCTCCAACTCAGACTCACCACTCACATTAGGACCATTCGCCATTTGAGCTTCCAATTCAGACCTATCACCCAAATATTCCACATTAGGAACATGCGCCTCCAACTCAGACCCATCACCCAAATTAACCCTAGTTCCCATCGGCACTCGCAGTCCAGACTGACCACCCACATTAGCCCCATTCCCAATTTGGTCCTCCACTTTAGACCCACCACCCACATTAGCCCCATTCCCAGTTTGGTCCTCCACCTTAGACCCACCACCCACATTAAGCACATTCTCCACTGTAATCTGATCACCCACAAGGTCGGCAACTTCCTTGGGCACACTCAATCGAATAGCCCAAGTAATAACCGGCTGTCCCATTAACGCTAAAGCTTCCTTCACATAAGCCGCAACCCATCTCAGCGCCTTGTTCCTCGTGTTCAGCCCAGACAACTTCTTCGACATTCTCAAATCCCAAACCCCGGCCTCGACCTCGTCCATTCTCTGCCTTAAATCTGCCGAAACCAGCTGGCTCGTCCCGGACCGTTCCAAAACCCGGACCCTCCCTCTCCATATCCGATCCACGGCCTCCAAGTACTTCCCGCTCGGTGTTCCCATTAAACCCACTAAGAACTTGACCGTACACTCAGTAGCCACAGCCAAGTACGCGGTTTTCATGGAGTCCATAGTGGATTTGCCTTCACGGATATCCAAATCCTCAATCCATTCAAGCGTTTCGAGCATCGTTTCAGTGACCGAAGCGTCGTAAACCTCGCACTCGAGGGTTCGGAGGAGTAGGGCCTTCTTCAGGCCATTGTCTTGGTCCGAGAATGAGGCGGCTGCGAGGACTCTCCTGGGAATGCACTCGTTCTCGCGGTCTCGGACAAAGAGCTCCATCATCCACCGCGAATTGTCGACGTCTGAGCTCATGATTGAGGCAAACCGAAACCCTAATTTCTATCTCAGTCGATGTTGAGTGCGGATCCACCGATGAGGTTGGGATCTTGGATGTGGGTTTGGGGGTAAGGTGGTGGTTTGGGTGCGGCGAGGATCGTGGAGGATGGGCAGAGGGCGGGTGGCGACGGAGCAATGCTTTTGGGAGAGGGATAGGGAGATGGAGGGAGTCGGTATAATGCAAGAAGGTAACTGAGGAGGAACTGGACGAATTTTGTTTTTGTTTATATATCTGGGTCAAAATTGTAAATAGAGAAACAATAATTGCATTTGGGGTTGGGTATTTGTAAAGTGGGTTAGATTTATTTCAGTGGTGTGTGGGTTTTTTTTGGTAAATTCCCATGAATTTGAATTATTAACCAAAAAGTAAAGGAGATGTGGCAAATTGAGAATGAACTAAATGATAAAAATATTATTTTATACGGAAATATCGACAGTTAAATTTATGAAAATATCAACGAATATTTCGATATCAATATCATTCATACTTAACAAAAATATTGGAAATTTAGTTTAAAGTTTGGAAAATTTTGAATGAAATATTGAAAAAAAATTTGGGCGAAATATCGGTATATCGTATAAATTGGGAGAAAAATTTTCCTTCCCCTTATTGTTAGGCCGAGATTTCAAAAATACGAATATTGCAGATATTTCTTCCCCCTATTTTTATGGTGAGACCACAAAATACGGATATATCCATGAATATATCGCGGATATTACAGATATTGTCATATATGTATATACGTTGAATAATTTCTTCGGAGAAATTAATCAAAATTAAAGTAAAGTTTTTTATTTGTTGTATTAAAAAATTAATCAAAACTAAAAGAAGGTTTTTATTGAAAAGAGACGATAGAACCCCGACTTCATGGGTCAGAAATGCTCAATTGATATTATGTCTTCATTAACCGCTATTATTCATATTGAAAACTTAACTTATACATTATTTTCTTCAACATTGATTAAGGAATGTATCCAAAAAAACATTGATTAAGGAAGGGTATAAAAGGGTCATTTCGATTTTAGGATTCAAGTATCAAATTCTGAACGAAGCCCTAAATTGATGGTTACAACTTAAAATGGAAGTGATTAACTAGTCTAATACCACAAACTTAAAATTTAAGCTCTAAATGGTGATTTTATATCCTACAACAATCAACGATATCAAAAAATGAAAACCAAACTAAAAAAATTAGGTAGAAATGAAGTTATCAAAATTATTTTTGTCTTTAATAAAAATAGAATATTTTATAAAGAGAAAGTGACACACCCTGACCCAAAAAAGTCCACGTGGACACCGTAATCTAGGTATGATGGCCGACACCTAGATGCTGAGTCTCGATAACGAAAGCCAAAACGAGGTAAAACAATATGTTTTAGGAAGTCGTGTGAAAAGTAAATAGCAAAACCTAGTTACTAAAGTCACCGTGACAATAGAAACGCAGAGCACAATACACTACTAGATGATCATAAAATTTAAGCAACTACCTAAGTTATCTCGATTTCTGAACGGTCACACCCATGCTATCGGTGTGAATCCTAAAGCGACAACCGTGAAGATCTCCTTAAATGCGTGTTGTACTAAGACATCTAGTCGGGGATAAAATTGCCAGACGGTGCCAAGCCAACGCAAGCTCCAAGTTATCAAAACCCTGGTTTGGCCGTAAAGCGGCCGTGAAGTCACGATGGTCACCGAATCTTGAGTTCCCCGTCAAGTTTCACCAGTCGTTGCTCCTGTAACTATCAAAAACTCGATCAAAAGCTTTGAGGTCGTCCTTCGTTTTCTCCTCGATTCTCGAACAACAGTAGCCTTCCGCGACGAAGGTTGATGGGTTTGAGTTGTTCTTGACGAGGGAAAGATATTGAGTGTGTTAGGGATGTCTAAACCGGTCGAAAGCAGTGCCTCGTGTGGTGGCGATTTGCTCTGTTTTTTGGTGGTTTCGCGTAAGGGAGGAGATGGCATAGAGGGAGAGTGAGGGAAGAGAGAGATACTTGAGATGAAGAGAGTTAGTAAAAAGGCTAACTAGATGGGTTTTGGGCTTTTAACTCGGGCTTGAAACCAACTTGGGCTCAAATTACACAAAGTCTAATTTCGTTAAATAAACAAGACCCGAACAAAAGCTCCTAGGGGTATTTTGGTAAATTACAAATTCCAATTCTAGTTTACAGAATGAAATGTTACAAAAAGACTCCTCGGTCGAAAAATTTAATAGGATACCAATCAAAACCACATAATATATCTAATTTATATTTTTAATATAAATAAACGAGAAGATTCAAATTTAACTTTTTAACATATATAATATTTATAAATATTCACTTACATAACAACATATAAATATACCATGTAATAATATCTGTATCGAAAGGACCGGCATCAATTGAGCTGTGGTATGAAACCGGGAAAAACAAAAAAGTGTAATAATCATTTGATGCGTATAAAAACGGGTATCGTTAGTGTTTGCCATCTTTAATCTTTTAATGTAAACGTACGATACACGCGAAGCCGACGCGCTGTAAAAGCAGATCCCTCCAATTTCCAATAATACCATTTCCTCCCCTCCTCCAACGTCAGCGTTACAAACTCCCATCCCTCCTCTCCTAAAAAGCAGCAGAACGACGTTACAAAACAAAGCCAAGCTAGCCGCTGCTTGCAAAATCCCCAAATTCCAATCCCTAGTTTTCCATCCCAGTGTTGGAGTTACAGTTGCGGTTGCTCTCTGTCTGCTGGCACCACCACCACCGTGAAGCAGTGAAGCTCCTCCGTGTGTCGCATCCCCGCACATAGAGCATAATAGCAGAAGATGAAGTGGGTGGTGATGTTGTGATTGATGTTGAATGTGTGGCGGCATATACAAGTTCCTCTCTCTCTCACTGCCTAATTCCAGCTCAGGTATCCACTACTTCCTTGTCTTCTTCTCCAGTTGATTGAATCCATGAAACGACATCGCATTAGAAGTTGGGATCTTAACAATTAACTGTAAAACACTGAGGTAGATATTGCACACACATGGCAGGAGTGTGTAGGAGATGAGACTGATTTATTGACCAACTGACTGATGGTTTTGTATTTGTGCTTGGCCTTATGACTGAGGCCATGCCATTCTCACATAACAACCATTGAGGTCTTCACTCTACGCTTGAGAATATGATATGTATCATGTTGCAAGTGTATTGGACAAGTTTTTCAAAGTCTACATCTTTTCCAAAAATTTGTCAGTCTATGGAGGATTTCAAGTTTCTTACTTCAATTGCATTTTCGATTGCGTTTTGTGGAAGAAAAAAACAGTCATCAGCTATACGCTCCACTGTTAAATTCTTACTAAACATTTTGGTTCCATTATTTTTAAGGGAGCTTCGGAAAGTCAAGGGAAACTATTTTTATAAGTAGGAAAGCATGCACTAATTCTTTGATACATTTTTTTACCTTTTTCCTTTTCATTAGAAACATTATTTTACATTTTACAATGGTATGATGGCAGGATTATGAACTCCACAACATTCTTGTGAACGTTGGCTCAATTGAACAAATATTATCTTTGGGCCTATTTATCGAAGTATGGCAGATGGCTTGTCAAGCTTTTGGGGTCCTGTCACATCCAAAGATTGGTGTGAGCAAAATTATGTATACTCTTCTTATATTGCGGAGTTCTTCAACACTATATCAAATATCCCATGCATCTTGTTGGCACTCATTGGCCTTATAAATGCTTTGAAACAACGGTTTGAGAAGAGATTTAGTGTTCTTCACATCTCCAATATGATACTTGCTATTGGTAGCATGCTTTACCATGCCACATTGCAGCGTGTGTAAGTTTCCTTCTACTATTTCTATTTTTTCTTTCCTTTCAAAAACTATAGCTGCTTCAGTTTAATGGTTGAACGTCTGATATCATTGCTCCTTGTGTTATTCCTAAACTTCAACTTTCCTTTGCAAAAGTAAACTTGCATTTCTTCTACTGTCTAAAGTGAAAAGAAGCAAAGTAATAAGAAAAGGGGATATTTTAATTTGGCTTAACAAGTAGTAATGTCATATATCTAGAGAGCTATACTACTACTATCTGAGCTTGATTAGTAAATGGAATGGGTCATGGTTAGATCTGTGAGGTATGAAAGCAATGTGGTTAGGATAGGATGGTAATGTGGAGTGAGGTTGCAAAGATTATGCCTTGATATTAATTTGGGATGCTTGTTGAGTGCGGTGGTGCATTTCTGGTATTTCTTTATAATCTACACTAGGTCCTTTAGGTATAGAGGTATCCTGTGTATTGCTGATGGCAGGGCTCACTTATGAGTGGTCAAGTTATGTGTCAGTCAGCATCATCAAGTTCTTATGTGCATCTTTAACAACTGCAATTAAGGAGCAGTTGTAGTAGATGAAATAGGATGTAATTCGGAGTTTATGAGATGCTTCGGCTGTTTTAAGTGAATGACAATGTGCGATCTACGATAAAGGCTTGAGAACATCAAAAGGGCATGTGGGCTGTCTATGTGATTGTTGTGAAGAAAGTCTCAGAACATTTTATCTGGAAATGGCCTTTGATTATAGGAATTCAGTAGTGTTCTGCTAAACTTTGATGAGGCACTGGTGAATCGGTGATAGAGTTCTTGTTCTTGATGATGATATTTGATATTTTTCTGAAAAGTTTTTTGTGCTACTGCCTAAGATTGTTTTCTCTTTCTAGCCCCAACCAGTTCTTTCTTTCTTAATTGGTTCCTTTTTTTACTTTGTGGCATTCCGGGGATGAGTTATGAATTATGTTGGAGGGGAATATATGCATGAACCACTTACATGCTGTAATATTGGACTATGAAAAAGATCTTTGAAGCAAAAGATAATGTTTGACGCCACGCTACCAAAAGATTTCATAAAGTCTAAAAACTGATGTTTTTATTTTTATATATGGTTGTGTATGTTAATGAAATTAGTTCTGTTACCTAATGCTCCCATCTATTAGTTGATAAACTCCTTAAACTAAAGACCTAATATGAGTGGCCTGTAGCTCCCCATCAGCCATGTTGCACTAGTCGGTCAAAACTAGCTCGTGTTTGTGTTTATGAATTTAATAATTTTGATCAGTTTATCTACATTACGATCTGAAATTTTGGGAAATTTGTATATGTTTCCAGGCAGCAGCAAGGTGATGAAACACCAATGGTATGGGAAATGCTCCTATATATCTATATCCTTTACTCACCAGATTGGCACTATCGTAGCACAATGCCCACATTCTTGTTTCTGTATGGTGCTGCATTTGCTGTAGTCCATTCTCTGGTCCGATTTAGAATCGGGTTTAAGGTACACTATGTGATACTATGTCTTCTCTGCATTCCTCGAATGTACAAGTACTACATCTACACAAAAGATGTAAAAGCCAAGTGGCTCGCAAAGTTTTATTTGGGCACCATATCCCTAGGGGTTCTCTGTTGGCTTTTGGATCGCATCTTGTGCAGGGAAGTCTGTGGTTGGTACATTAACCCACAGGGTCATGCTTTGTGGCACGTCTTTATGGGGTTAAATTCTTATTTCGCAAACACTTTTTTAATGTTCTGTCGTGCTGAACAATTGGGATGGAATCCAACTGTAGTCCACTTCATGGGATTCTTCCCTTATGTGAAGATTCAAAAACCAAAGACACAGTGAATGAAGAAGTTGGTGCCGAAGAAAATGATCTCACTCTCTCTCTCACTCTCTCCCTCTCTTTCTCATGTTGTTAGGTATATCGTTTTGGCAGGTCAAGAATAGTAGTCACAATTCTTTCTCCCTCTTTCTGGTCAATGGATGTAAATGATAATTTTATATTGACATATTCTATATGTCTAAAACACTAAACCAGTGTTTTTGTGAAGCTTGAGAATGTGATAGAACTTATGTATGCTTTGGTCGAATATATAATATAGTATTTTCCCGGCTATGGATTCTGTTTGCAGGTCAGGTAGGTATAACCCCAAACTTCCGAAACGTGGATGTTTTTTCTATTAATCAGCTTATGCTTCAGCAGCAGGGCATCTTCAATTATAGCTCTTCTCAGGTTTGATTTGTTTTTCTTTCCAAAATCCCGGTCTTTTGGTTTGTGGATGAAATGGTGGTGTTGGGAGATGAAATCGCGTAATTGCTGGTTCTTGTTCTTCCTTACTTTACCCCTTTTGTTTTCCTATGATGGGAAAATTCAATTCTTAGTTTCTTCTGTCCCCGATGATTAGTGTGTTTATTTTTTTAACATTATTGACATATATTATCTGAATAGGTGTCCTCAATAATTTCAACATCCATTGTTTTGATCTTTTGCTTTTCATGAGTGGCCTTGTTGGTCAGCCGTCACCAAAGGATTGAGTGCTTGATGAGTGTAAACGTAAAAAAGACGAAGATATTGATGTCTGACTAGCTTTTCGAAATTAGAAAAGCCCCCGAATTCATGTGTCAGTTTTCATCTATTGGCTATTGCCATTTTGACACAGAACATGAACGTATAATTGTTTCCTTGGTTTTGCGAAGTGCATTATAATTCAGTTATGAAATATACTCTTATGCTTCCACCAATGCTTGCGTTTCACTGTTATGTATTATCAACTAATAGAATAATTCAGTTATGGAATATACTCTTATGCTTCTACAAGTACTTACGTTTCACTCTTATATATTATCAACTAATAGAACAAGTTGAATTCAACCTATCTCGGAAAATGATACGTGGCTCTGGCGATTATAATTCAGTTATGGAATATACTCTCATGCTTCCACCAGTACTTACGTTTCATTCTTATACATTATTATCTAATAGAACAAGTTGAATTCAACCTATCTCGGAAAATGACAGCAACTCGACTCTGGTGAGATTTATAAGTTAAATAATATCAATGCTCTGCTTATTTTTCTAACAACCCTAATATGTTATCGGACGTTAGTTTGATTTGATTTCTTTTACGAATTGAATTTCAATAAGCTGAACACATCGAACTATCGAACCAATTTATATTGAACCAATTTAGACCGGTATGAAATGAAGCCCTGATAAGCATAACTGTATTGAATTTTGATACTAAATTCCGATATCAAATTGATATAGCTGTTTTTTATTCGTTGCTGTTGATGCACAAAATGTACCAACTTAAAGGTGATACTCCGTCCACTCTGTGTGTGCCACGTGCTCTTTGGAAGACCTGTAAAAGAGAGTAGATTGGTCGTCGGTCAGGAGTGAGCACCGGTGTGGTACTGGCCTAAAGGCTCTCCGACGCCCAAGTCAATATGTAGGTCTGTGTATGTAAGAGGTAAGTGATAAATAGTGGTTTTGACAGAATAACGGTAAATAGTGAATCTTAGTTATCTTTTTGGGAAATGTGCCTCCTTTTGTATTGATGTTTGAGGGAGGTTTGATGAATAGTTTCAATGTGCGATAAATGCATTTCTGCTGTGGTACTGACACGTGGCATCCAGATGGATGGTGGAGATGTGTCCACGTGTCAGTCAGTGGTTGTCCCTTGTTAGGGTTGATTGGTTGTGTGGGCTTGGGCCCATGTGGTATTTGAGCTTGTAGAGTAGGCGTTAGGCCTTGTTTGTTGGACTTTGGGCTTGAGGTATGTGGCTCATTGAGTCTGGTCCAATATGGTGTCAACAGAACTCCCCCAAGTTCTTGATCGAGGTGGAATTTCTCGGTTGGGGACTTGTCATATTCTCCAGACTCGGTGGGGAGATATACCTCTAGTCCCCTAAGTCCCCCAGGCGAGGGAGAGCACTGAATGGGTAGTCGGTGTGCCTTGTGTGGACTGATGTGGTCATACCGCTTGGTGGTGTTGTGGAGGTTGACCATTGTTGAAGAGTTGAGTCGGAGTGTTCGGGCCATAGTCGGGTCGGCCTTTAGTTGATGGTTGACCGGTCTGTTGATTTTGTTGGCCGATCGGCGTAGTTGAGTAGGTGTCCAACTGATGCATGATCGCTATTAGCCTGTGTTGCGTTTGGACAGGTCGTCCTGTGGGGGACCAGTCGGTGAATTGCTTTTGACTAGCATGTCATCCATGTACACTTTCCAAAGTCTTGCCAATCTGGTCGGTGAACATGTAGTTCACTAGGCGTTGGTAAGTGGCACCTACGTTTTTGAGATCGAAGGGCATTACATTGTAGCAGTAGAGGCCCTGGTCGGTGCGGAATGTGGTGTGGATTTGGTTGGCTAGATGCATGAAGATCTTATTGTATCCAGAGTAGGCATCCATGAAGCTCAAGAGCTCGTGCCCAGGCGTGGCGTCGACCAGTTGGTCAATTTTGGGCAGAGGAAAACTATCCTTAGGGCATGCTTTGTTCAGGTCGTTGAAGTCAATGCACATTCGCCTAGCACCAGAAGGTTACTTGACCAGAACAACGTTGGCTACCCAGGCCGCATAGACTACCTTTCGCACGAAGTGTATAGTGCTGAGTTTGACAATCTATGCCTTCATTGCCTCGCTCCGTTCAACGTCATATATGCGACGTTTCTGTTCGACTGGTTTGAAGGACGGGTTGATGCTGAGGTGATGACAAATTACGTCGGTCGATATGCCAGACATGTCGGTGTATGACCAGACAAAGGCCTTAAAATTGTGTTGTAAGAATTTGATTAGTTCTGAGCGTAAAGTAGGGCTGAGAGTGGTACCAATTTTGACTTTTCGGTTGGCATAGTTGTGGTAGAGGATGATCTCTTCAACTTCCTCAATGGGCTGAGGGTGAGGTGTGGCTGAGTGGTCCCGAGGGTCCTCGATCGGTCCATCCTTGATGTGTTGAGCAGTCTGGGGATCGACAGGGTCGGCCTCAAAAGTGGACTCGATGACCGCCATTGTTTCTTTGGTATGAGTAGTGGTTTTTCTAGTAAGAATCGTGGAGTTGCATGTTCTTACGGCCATTTGGTCTTCGCGGACCTGCCATATACCCATTGGAGTGGGGAACTTGATTAATAGTAGGTGAGTGGATACCACTACCTTGAGTTGGTTGATTAGCCCTCTGCTCAAGATGACGTTGTAGACCGTTGGGCAGTCGACTACCAAGAAGGGGGCAAGGACAGTGACTCGTTTTGGGATGGCCCCAATGGAAAATGGTAAAGTGATGGTGATGACTGGTACTACCGAGTCCCCAGTGAAGTCATATAGTGGTGTAGGAGATCGGTCTAGGTCAGAGTCCGGGATACCTAGTTGTCTGTATAACTCCATGAATATTACGTTGATAGAGTTACCGGTGTCCACCATGATCCGACCGACGTCAAAGTTAGCAATCTGGGCTCTGATGATAATGGGGTCGTCATGTGGGTAGACCACTCCCCGTTCTTCCTCCTCTGAGAAGGTGATAGGTTCCCAGGCGACCTTGGTCGTTTTCTTTGCGTGCCCTTCTTCAATGTTGAAGATCTTGTGGTTGCTTTGTGAGGCTTGAAGGAAGTTCTTCTTAACTCGGTTGGAGGTCAGAGGCGAAGAGATAGATGGTCCTCCACTTATTGTGTTAATCTGAGGGTGTCAAGGTGGTGGAGGTGCATGCTGCAAGAATTGGTTGATCTTGCCATCCCTATCCAGAGCTTCCACTAGGTCCCTGAATGCCATACACTAGTCAATGATGTGACCGTTGTACTTATGGTATTGGAAGTAGGTGCCATTGTTGTTGGCGAGCTTCCATGTGGCTGGTGCCCAGTTGGACTTGGGGATCATGTGCTCTACATTCATAAGGACGTTCTCATATGAAGTGTTCAGGATTGTGTATGTCTCATATTTAGACCGAAGAGGTGGTCGATCAGCATTGTTGTGGTTGGGTCGGTGATCCTGGCGATTCTGACCCTGGTGGGAGTTGTTGGAATAATTGTGATTCTTGCTCTTCTTGCCTGGGCTGTACGAGTTGTGAGAGTAGTCCTTTCTCTTCCCTTTAGGGGATTGTTGCTTCTGATTCTGGTTGGAGTTGTGTTGCTGAACAAAGTGTTGAAGGTTGGGGTTGCTCGGTCGGTATGTGTTGACCGAGTCGTTTATGCTAGGCTGGTAAGTGTTAGCCTATGTTGCATCCCCCTTGTGGTTCAACAGCTATGCCTTGGCATGTATATCAGCATGTTTCATGATCTCATTATAGCTGGACCAACCCTAAGTGTGTGCAGCGTACCTGAAGGGAGATTCCCTCAGGCCACCCTTGAAGGCTGTAAAAGCTACCTTGTCATTTGTCTTAGTGCACCGAGAGTACTCGTGGCTGAACCGAGCTACATATTTCTGTAGGGGTTCATTTTCTCCTTTCTTTAAGAGGAAAAGGTCTTATGTCGAGAATAACCGGTCGGTTTGTATCATGAATTGATTGAGAAATACCATTTGTAATTGCTCGAATTAGTCTATAGTGCTAGCCCCCAGTCGGTAGAACCAGTTGATGGCTGCCTCGGTCAAGGTTGAGCTGAAGATGAGGCAACGTGCTTCATCTGAGAGAATCTTGAAAGCCACGGCCGACTGATAATTGTTTAGGTGAGTGATGGGGTCTCCCTGACCAGTGTAAAGTAGGATCTTGAGCGGTTTTATCTCATGGTAATGTCTGAACTGGTTGATCCTTTATGTGAAGGGTCTAGAGCTCGTCTTCCCCCAGGTTGGTATTCGTGGTTGTTCCTTCTCGGTTTCAAGGTTCTTGACTCGGTCAAGAAGTTGCTAAACAAATGGGTCAGCCGTAGAAGGCTTGTCTCTGTCACCGTGGTTTGTGCTGCGATTAGGTTGGTTTGCCTCACGTCGAGGGGGTGATATCTAGTGTGCCTCCAGTCGATTATTACGTGGAGTTTGGTCGGTTCTCCTCGCGCTTATAGCTTCTTGGGAGGATCTTGCGCCTTCCGAGACTAAGATTGGCATAGGGATTTCGGTCCGTTGGGCGTATTATGGATCGGTATCTTTCCGAGGTCGATCAGCCTATTCGCGTGTCTGCCGACCGGTCGCCCCCCGCATTGACAGGGAATGCCAACCTGGTTGGTGTGAGGGCAGAGCGATATTTGTTCGATCCTTCGCTTAGGGCCTGCCTGGCGTCTTGGTATACCCTCGTCCCAGATTGCCCCTTGCCCGGGATCATCAGCATCCAAGCGATCTGATTGGTTGTTTCAACATGTGCTTTCCTTGTCTTTCTCGGTGGCCTGGTAGACATGCTCGGCCCGTTCAGCTCATTCTGCCATAACTTGCTCAGTTTCGACCATTGCGACCTTGGTTCAATGAATCTCCAGCTTGGTCTGAGCGATTTTGAGCTGAGCCACTACATCGGCCTATTGCTCGATGAGCACCTGGTTTCTGTTTTCGACCTGAGTATTGTTGGCCTTGACCTCGGCCATGTCTTGTTGAAGTATTTCAAGTAGTTGTAGCACGTTGGGAGAGTTGTGCCTCGATATTTTTGATCCTTGTCCGATCGTTACTTCGTCGTCTCCTTGGTCACCTTACATGTTTAATGTGTGAAGGTTGAGGGATCGTGCTCGACTCGGTAGAGTGATGGGCAAACTTAGTCATAATTCCCACAGACGGCGCTAAACTGTTGATGCACAAAATGTATCAACTTAGAGGTGATACTCCATCCACTATAGGTGTGCCACGTGTTCTTCGGGAGACCTGTAAAAGAGAGTAGATTGGTCATCGGTCAGGAGTAAGCACCGGTGTGGTACTGGCCTAAAGGCTCTCCGACGCCCAAGTCAGTATGTAGGTCTGTGTATGTAAGAGGTAAATGATAAATAGGGGTTTTAACAGAATAACGGAAAATAGTGAATCTTAGCTACTTTTTTGAAAATGTGCCTAATTTTGTATTGATGTTTGAGGGAGATTTGATAAATAGTTTCGATTTTGGATAAATGCACTTTGTTGTGGTGCTGACACGTGGCATCCGAATGGATGGTGGAGTTGTATCCACGTGTCAGTCAGTGGTTGTCCCTTGTTAGGGTTGATTGGTTGTGTGGGCTTGGGCCCATGTGGTATTTGAGCTTATAAAGTAAGTGTTGGGCCTTGTTTATTGGATTTTTGAATTTAAGGTACGTAGTTCATTAAGTCTGCTCCAATATGCTGTCAAAAATCGCAAATAAAACAAACAAACAGAGCACATGTGAATTGTTTTCTATGGCTTTTTCTCATCTCTTCCCATCACACCTAATTATTTATTTCCCCTCACTCCGCTTTGTATACCACTTCATTCCCAATTTCCCACTACACCATTTCTTGTCTCTCTCTCTCTCAGAGTTCCATTGTACTTCTGAGTAATGGTATATTCTGCTTGGCTTTCCATGAAACAAATCTGTCCCCAAAATTGAAAATTGCAGCATCTTCTCTCATCAAATCTGGGTTCAGTTGAAGCGCTGAAGAAGTTGAAGTGTGTGCTTGATTTGGGGGTAATACTGTAAATTATCAACTTCTTCTCTCATGAGAAATGTCTTACAATCATGTATATCCCAGATGCTGCTTAAACTCTTCTTCCAATGATAAGTCAAAAGAGAGTCGTAACAATGGCGGAGGTGCAGGTGAGTTCAAGCTTTACCAATTTTTCGTGTTTTGCGTACCAATCTTCTTCACTTTCATCCTCCTCTTCCTCTTCTACTTGTTCTATCTTCGCCCTCGCCGCCTCAATTGGTCCTCTCTGAGAATGACAACCACAACATCTCACTCTCTATCTCTATCTCAATCTCCAGACATTGCCACTGTAAGTAACATTCAAACATTGTCAATTATCTATTTCTTCATTTCTTTTGTTTTGGTTTTAATATCATGCTTTTTAATGTTACGTTGCTAATTACCAACCAGGTCGAATTGGGTTTGACAAAAGAACTGAGAGAGATGCTACCCATCATTGTATACAAGGAGAGCTTCTCCGTCAGAGATACACAGTGAGTCACTCCCTGGGGCTTTGCTTTCTTCAATTTTCTCGCAATTTTTCTTCTGCTGTGTTGGATACTTTAAGACTTGAAGTTAATGATGATTTTTGTTTAGTGTAATTGGATTTTGTTAAACGAATCTTGTTGTGTTTCGTGTTGATCATCAAAGGATGGTATTTAGGTAATGGATCGGATTAAAAATAAAATTATGATGACTTTCAGTTCCTTGTAGGCATAGATTTCCAAGTCCAAAGTTCTTTCACCTTTTAGCAAAATGGTAATCAAAAGACTGTTGGTCAGTGTTCTCTGTGGTCCTCGCTTAAAAAAAAGTGAGTAATTTAGATGCCAGTGGTCCTCACTTTTTTAAAAAAAGTGAGTAATTTAGATGCCAAGTTTGGTACTTTATACAATCACCAAAGAGGGAATTTCATGAAATCATGTCTTTACTTTTTAAGCTTGGAAGAAGCTTACTTTTCAAGATAAACATTAACAATGTCATCTGTGTTTCATGGAATCATAATGAGCTACCAACAGTTCTTCGATAATCTGGTTTTCTGTGTTATTATAACATTTTAAGAAAAGAGATTTTAAAATTTCATGGATATTTGCTGAATGCTGAGTTATCAGCAATATTGATATTCTGCTTTGGAGAATTTTGACCCCCTGGGACCACTTTGCCTATTATTCTATAGAGATAGATCAAGAGTAGTAGTATTGTTAGTCCACAAGATGACCATCAGGAAACGTTTGCAACCTAATATACATGTTATACTTATCAAAGTTTGATACTTTTGAACTAAATTTAAGCCTAATAGTTCTATGTAAAGAAAAGGGAGACGGAGTTCAAACCATCTGAATTCTATTGGGAAACAATTCTTGTCTTCAAGAACTCAGGTAACAAAGCTGTCACCTTAGTTGGCTTGTACAGCTTCATTTTAAAATTGCAGGCCTTAGATTCTATTCTAGCAACAAGTTAACTAATATTTACTTAAATCTAGAAATAAGCATCATGAAATATTTGTCTGGTTCCTCAGTCCTGTAAAGGTTCTTCCTTGTTTATAAGTAAGACTTGTGATGAAACAATTAGTATCTAGGTATTTCATAATTGTTTTACATGATATTTTAAATATGGTCGCCCAAAGAATAGAGTTCACTTTCTAAAAATTCTTAGGAAGCAATATTAAAATGAACAAAACTAATGGTGACTGGAGGAGATTCAAAAAGTTTGATGTATAAATTATTAAGTTATTGGAGCCATCATTAGAAAAATCATCAAAACTGAGTGAGTTTGTGCCATAAGATCTGCATGATTTTATTTATGAAAAATCAGTAATTGTTTCAGACATTGCCTTATTCTTTCAAGCAAGTGACTAAATTTTCTCTAAATGTTTTCCCTGTGATGCAGTCTCATATTAGAACTAGTGCATTTTAGTGTCCATCAATTTTTATTTAGCAAGAAGTACTGGTAATATTGTACTATGTGATTACATTTTATTTCAACTTCATTATGTTTTTAGATGAAAATAGAGATTTCAAACTTTAGCTTTCTCTCATCGAATGAGGCACCTTTTTTTTCGGCAGATGCTCAGTATGCCTGGGTGACTATCAAGCAGAGGATAGGCTTCAACAAATACCATTCTGTGGCCATACATTTCATGTTGAGTGCATTGATAGCTGGCTTTCCACCCACAACACCTGTCCGCTCTGCCGCTTATCCCTCCTTTCCTCTCATAAGTCTCAAAATGAATCACCTGATTTACCGGTGGAACCGAGTCATGAATCTTCTGTTCAAGAGAATATTATTGTAGAATCTCTTCCGGGGATGCCTCAAGCTTGTGAAGAAATAGAAGCTCTGGAGTTCTCTGGCTTGTGGAATGGAGAACCAATAACCATTGAAAAGAATTCCGAAGAAGATGCAAGAAGTTCTCAACGGGTTGATTCTAAGAGTGAAGGGAGGGAAGTAGGAACTGCACCTGAACTGCATGAGCATACTGGCGGATCTTCCGGTAATTTTCTATTTGTTGATCATTAGATTAGCTAATCTTTTTTCCCTCATCTTCTTGCCACCTTTTCAGAATAATTTCTTAAAAGTTTTATTATCATCACATTTCCACAATTCCACTGGATATTATTATTGTGAGTATTTGACCTTTTCTTAAAAGTTATGCATGTCTGTTAATTCTTTTCCATATGATATTTTCTGCTAATGACATGTCTTTGGTTGTCCACGCAGCTTGACTTGAATTGAGGTTTCAAAGCTGACCGTACCATCGAGAACTCAATGCTGCATTCTGCACCCTAGTATCCAAGTGAGACGCGGCACTGAGCACAAAAACTTCTAAACATGCCATATTTTGAGAGAGTATGTATTTGGTCGGAATCTTCTATAGAAGGCAAGATGCAGCCAAACTAAAACATTACCAAGGTGTTGCTTCTTTGATATTAACATCCAAGAAAATGAAGACCTGCTTTCTTCGGCAAGGAGTTGCCAAGAACAATCTCGATGGAGTTGCTGTAAGTTTTACGATTAAGTCTAATGATGTTTAGAGAAGGGAAAAGCAAGCTTTGGCGAACGGTTTTCTGGTTCGATCCGTCACTGGTCTTGCTTTGATGGGAATGTAGTTCATTGTTTTGGTTCTTGTAGGTGAGTTTATCCCTTGCCCCAGAATTTGATCGGCATTCAATCGTCAGTTCCCAATTGAACATTATAAACGTAATCCATTTTTTTATGTGATTTTGGATCGATTTTCACAATTATGGTGTGATTGTAATGAAGGGTTTCTACTTCCTACTATTGACTTGGAACAAGTCATGTGAGTGTTGTTTTGATTGAGTAGTAATTTGGTAGGCCTTTTTAGTTTGGGGGACAGAAGAGCATATTTCTTTTGATAATCGTCTTTGTGGCGGCATAATATTGAATGTACATTAGTTGACACATAATATATCAGCATTCAGCAGCAAAGTTATGCAGTAGTTAGGAGAAAGGACAAGTAGAAGAAGGGAAAATGGTTGTAGCGTCTCTGAATTTTACACTAATTTTTTCTATTGTTCATGAACTTTATTATTAGTAGCAGATATCCCTGAATTATATCTAAACGTGCGAGGGTAGTCATTATGTTAAATTTCTCAATGATTTAAAAAAAAAACACACATTTGATAGGACAACGTTATTCTTATTCTTAATGGAGATCGTTGAAAAATTTAACGGAGAGACTATTCTTGTATGCTTAGATATAGTTCAAGAATGTTTGTTATTAATAATAAAGTTCATGGATAATAATTAAAATTAGTATAAAATTCAGGGATTTTAGCAATAATTTTCCACGTAGAAGAAATTAGCATGGAAATGCAAGTCATCAATGCATGAGCATGCATGCAAGTCTCTAACATCGTGCTTAATGAAAATTGAACATAAGACCTCTCATTATATGGTGTACAAAAATACTAATAGATCGGTAATACTAATAGCAGAAAAGTACACGTTAATTCTCATGATATTGCAATTTAGCCGCATATAGAAGTTGCACCACCACCACCACTGCCGCCACCACTTACAATTGCCTCTTAGGCTTTCTACAAAGATTTAGGTGAGTTTGATTTATGCATACTGTTTTTGGTTACTTGAATTTGACTCTTATAATACGAATAACATATATAAGTCGTGTCTATTAATTATGGGCCTTAAATTATTTTATTAGTTATTAGATTATAATTATAATTTTTATTTCTTTCTCTTATTAAATGATATGACTCACCCTTATATGAATCAAACTCACAAGTTACTTTCATTAAACTCAAAATTTTTAACTTGATTCCAATAAATAATAATCAAACTCAACAACCTAATTTATGTAATGAAAGCTTTTGAGTCATTTTTGTAAAAGTAATAAGAATTACCATTTGGTAAAATAATGTAACATGCATGTAGTAGAAACACTATAAAGTGTAATAACATTTCTTAGTCTCCTTTGGATCCCAATTCCAATACGATTCCCATGCTTCATTAGCCCGCACCGCGAACGCCTCCGATTAGTGCAATGAGATGTGTCTATTTATCTATCTTTGGACTCGAAATAGAAGTAGGTTTGAAAAAAGGGGGAGGGTCGAACTAGGTGTATGCAATCTAATCGCTATAAGATAACTATAAAAAAAATAATAATAAAGTGTAATAACATGTGGATGAAAATGCTTAGGCAATAGTAATAAGGTTTTTTACTTAAGATACTCTCTGAACATTGACTTTAGTCTCAAAATGGACCCCGAACTCGATTTTGTACCAAGATGCCCCTTGAAACCCTCTTTTCGTTTCAAGTTGCCCCTTTTCCATTATTTATGCTAACTTACCGTCAAATTGAAAGGTAAATTGGCCATGTTGGAGTTATGATGAACATGAACCTCCTTGAACCCTATCCCAAATCCCAGACCTCGCATGCACCTTCGTCCACCTTCCAAATTTCCACAGTTGCCTTTTCAAGACCATCATCATCTTTTCTATTTCCTCTACTTCTCATCTCTTCTTCTTCTTCCCCCAAAATTTCAATTATCATCATCATCTCAACAAGCCACAATCTCAGAACGCCACCGTTTTATGGAAGCTCCACCTCCGCCTACACCTTCAGAACTCGACGCGACAAAGAGGATTATTCTCATATGGGACTCTACAGCCTCTAAAGAAGCTAGAGAACGAATGATATTCGAAGGCCACTACGATGAAGTCGATCGCTACTTGCAACTCGTCGATGAAATCCAACGCTCTATGTCCTCCGCCTCCCTTGTCTTCGACAATGACTAGGCTAAGCTCAACTCCGCTATTCAGATCGCCATGGCTCAACTCGAGGACGAGGTCTGTAACATCCTCCTCAGCCACACCACTCCCATCGAGCCCGACTCGCTTATCTCCATTGATCCGAGCTAGTCCACTCACTCTGACTCCGTCAATTTGAGCTCTGAGTTTGAGGACTACTCAGCTGACGATGATGCGGGTTTGACCACTCCCAAGGCTTCATCCGCCTCCGCAACTGATGCATACGAGCTTCTTTAGTGCGACGATTCGTCAAACACTTGCATCTATAGGTCCACTAGTAGCATCCGCGAGCTCGATCTCATCCATTCCGATGCGGTCGTCGATGTTCGAGGAGGTTCATGTTCATCATAACTCCAATATGACCATTTTGCCCTTCAATTTGACTATAAGTTAGCAGATATAACGGAAAATGGGCAACTTGAAACGAAAATGGGATTTCATAGGGCATCTTGGTACAAAATCGAGTTCAAAGTTCATTTTGAAATTAAAGTCATTGTTCATGGGTACCTTTAGTAAAAAGCCATAGTAATAATGATAAACAATAATAATACATGTTTTTTACAAAAAAAAAAAGAACAAGAATAATACATGTCAAATGATAAGAAAAGAAGAGTGGTCAAATTGTGTGCTTGCTTACGTAACATATATACAACTACTCACATCGCAGCGCATTTGATTGATTCTGTGAAGGTGAAGCAAATCATCGCTTTGGAGGCTTTGCCATTTCAACTCTCCCTCTCTCTCATCATATGTCTGTTTTGGCTTCTACCCAAGGATTCTTTTGGATTTGGAGACTCTCTTCAGACTTCAGGTAAATCTGCGGCATAAACCTTTTCCGATCTATTTGGTTGATGAGAAAATTGTTCACATCGATTGAGTCCTTCTAAAGTCAGACCATAGATGGTGGCCGGAGGAGACTTGAGAGTTCTTCCTCTCGGTACCAAGTTACCAACAAACAACTTACTTGGTCGTTGACCTTCAATTTTCAATCTATTGCCCGTAGATCTTTGTATTTTTTTCTCAAGCAAACACTTGCGTGCGTCAATCTAAAATTTTTATTTTGCTTTCGTACTCATAGCATGTCTGTTTTGGGTTTTTCAGTTCTAGGAAACCCAAATTTTGCGTCTTTAATTAATTACCACCTTTCAATTTCTCGACTTTGAACTTGTGCTGACTGCAATGACTGGTGAAATTTTGTGGATTTGCTAAGAAACTACTTGTATTTTTATTGATGGTCTAATTTCAGATTAGGGAGTTGATCTTGACAGAGTAGCTTCTTTTGCTGTTCGTATTCTTGTAGGTGATCCTGCAAAGGTTAAAGCGATGCATGTTCATGGTGGACTTCATTCTTGATTTCTACTACTTTACCAGAAGAACTGGTAGCTCTTGTATGTCTTTGATGGATGCTTTTGACTTGGTATCTGGGGTGTTATTTACATACTGACATTATGTTTGGTATTGAAGATGCTCTGCATTGAGGAGGTTCGCCAGTAGAATTGGTTGTGGACTACAAATTGATTATAGTATGGGTTCGATTCAAAATACCGTTTACTACTGCTGTGTATCAAGAGGTAACCGGATCCTCTATGTATATAGCGGTGGAGAGCGTGAAATTGACAACTTGGCTACTTTGTGCTTGGAAAAGACTCCTCCTTTTCACAGGTGGTATTTTGAGACAGTGGGTAAAAGGACTTATGGCTTCTTGATTGAAGATGGGTATATTTATTTCACAATTGTTGATGAGAGTTTGGGAAATGCTGGTGTTCTTCAGTTCCTAGAGCATTTAAGAGACGAATTCAAGACGGTAGCCCGGAAGGGTTCAAGGGGAAGTTTGTCAAGCATCAGCTCTGTTGGCATACAAGAACAGTTGGTTCCTGTTATCCACCGCTTGATCACCTCCTTGGAGAATGTTTCTCAGGGTGGTAGTAATTGGACAGCTGAAACATCCCCGTCACTTCACGCTGGTCTTTCTCCATCACCGACTAGTGCAAATGGACAAACTGAAGTTGCTACTTCTACAAAAGCCCCTCTATTGGGGAAATCCAGCAAGCAAGATAAGAAGAAGGCAAAAGATCATGTTATTGCAATGAGAGACATTGAGTTGGAGGAACATAGGAAATCTACGGATAGAGGTGTCAATATTGACTCAGCAAATTCGGATTCTAATAACCATGCTGGAGCAGGTTCTTCAATTGCATTACAAAAGGAATTGGGATCAATGAGGATTCGGTCAGGCTCTCAAAGCATTCGAAAGAAGTGGTGCCGTCAAGTGAGAATTGTCCTTGCTGTTGATGCGGCGGTTTGTGTAATACTGTTTTTTATTTGGTTATTGATTTGTCATGGTATTGAGTGCATCCGGTGAATACGATTCCAAACTTGATCAGTCTAAAGTGGAGCTTGAAATCACCGGAGAGGCTGAAAACCATTAAGTCATCGAGAAACACATCTCTTCAGAGAGAGATAGAGGAGAGTGAGAGAAGTATGTTTTTGGAAGCAAAATATTAACCAACCTTCTGAATGATGTTTTTACATCTGTTTAAAGGTATGTACTCAAAATACAGATGCTCGAGGAATTTCGTGTATAGTTTTACAGTTTCCTCACTATGTATATGCAGATTTATAAAATTTGAAGTGGTTGGAGTGTTTTGATGACTTTATGCAGTTACTAATATTTTGTAGTTGCTGGGATTTGGGATTTTTTTTTTTTTGCTGGGATTTTGGATGTGTTGTGTCATTTGAGTATGATTTTTTCTTTGGTTTTCTGGGATTTTGTATCATGCATTGAAGCATCTTATTAGTCTCTCTTTTGCTTAAAGTAGCTTGGTCTTTAGCACTTGAGGAATGTGTAAGATATGTGTATCATGAACCATCAAATCATACATATACGAGTTTAGTTTCTCATAATATGTAGAAATCCAGGCGGGAATCTAAGATCACTAGAAAGGAGTCAGATCAAGAGCTAGAGCTGGAGCCGGAAAATGTGCCCAATTTTGGTGAGGTTTGGAGTATTTGAATATTATGTCAAAGTCTGTTGAATGATGGTTTTATAAATAGAAACGATTCGGAAAATAACAGTTTTGTTAACGTGCATTTTAAATATTTTGTGAAATCT
Organism: Oemleria cerasiformis; assembly: GCA_037349345.1. Classification (NCBI taxonomy): domain Eukaryota; kingdom Viridiplantae; phylum Streptophyta; class Magnoliopsida; order Rosales; family Rosaceae; genus Oemleria; species Oemleria cerasiformis. The sequence continues at coordinate 622,390 of JAZGTL010000078.1, read as the reverse complement.
CAGCCGTTGGTACTTTTTGCATATACCAACTCACGATTCTCGGTTGATTTTTGAATTCCGACAAAAACATGAAAAAATAACTTAATCTACCTCCATTCTCATCTCACTATAAGTTTTTTAAAGTTCACACAGGATATTCCCAAGTCACTTTTGGACCTCGTTAGTAAATTTCATTATTTTTAATGCTTTTTCATTTAAAAAATAAATTATTGAGTTCAATAAAAGGTAAGACATGTTTCCAAAAATTTATAACAGTTTTTTTAATATGCAGTTAAAATATTTTGCGAAATTTCACCCGTTGCAATTTTTAGTCGATTTTTTGAAATTTCAACAAAAAAATAAGAAAAAATCCTTCATTCTCATCCGCTTATAAACTTTTTAGAGTTCATACGAAACAATACATTTGTTTCTATTTTGTCCTCCATTATTGGACATTCCGATCCAATTCATCTTCAATTCATTCGGCTATTTGTCCTCCATTACGGTCACGGGGCTCAATAGAGGGCTGGGAGGGCTATAGCTCTTCCAACCAAACTTCATCCCTTAATTTTTTTTCGAAATAAGAAAGGAAATTACAAGCAAATACCTCTCACACAACCCAGATTCAAAGTATCAAAACAAACGGCATTAGAAGCACAAGGAGTTTGATGAACCCAGATTTTAGTGCCCTCCAACGAATGTCCTTCTGAAGCCAATGCATCAACAGCAAAATTAGCTCCTTAATTGTGTGAGAACAATAGACCACTCCAAAACAAAAAAAATTTAATTAGACTAATCCATCCAAAATTCGGGTTTATAAACCGTCACTGCTCCATTAGAAAGAAAATAAGCTCCTTTCATTCAAGTTGATCCTCCTCAATGTGGACATTCAACCTCCTGAGCCAAATAGAGTGAAGAATCATATTGAAAACATCAAATCTCTTGGAGGGTCCATTCACCACAAAATGCCTTTGCACAAGTTTCACTCTTCTATGCATTCTTAAGTACTGACTTTGTGATATTCCCATGAGTATCCTTTTGATGTTTGGTATGTCCTTCACTTGTATTTCAACAGAAAACGACTTCCAGTCAAGAACATCACTGAACGGCGGAACGTAGCCGTCGGAAATCAACACCGGAATGCACTCTGCGTATATCGCCTCCACGACCCTCGGACTTGCCACCTCGTACCCGCTAGGGCATAAGCAGAACCTGCTCTTCTTCAACATCGATTCGTACGAGAATCCGGGAGGAAGTTGGTCGTAAACTTTCACATCTTGGTCCTTTTCTTTCCATTCATTTAGAAGAAGGTACCTGTTAAATATAAGAGCTTTTGAATTGGAGAGAACTGAATTGAATATACTAAAATAATATCTGGTTATAATAAGTCTAATTAGTAAGAAAAATATTCCATTCTAGTTAAACAAGATATATTTACAAAATAGGAAAAATGGTTACCAATAATGTCTCTGAATTTTACACTAATTTTAGCTATCATTCATGAGTTTGATTATTAATAGTAAACGTTCATGAACTATATCTATACGTACAAGAACAGTCCTTATGTTAAATTTCTCAACGATTTTTGTTAGAAAAACATATAGGATAATTTTATCCTTATTCTTAACAGAAATTACTGATAAAAAAGACATAGTTCATGGACGTCTGCTACTAATAATCTGCCCGTTTAGATATAATTCATAGACGTTTGTTACTAATAATAAAGTTAGTATACATTAGCTAAAATTAGGATAACGTAAAGACGTTAGCTTTCTTTAAAAAATATCAAATTAATATAGAATATTAAATCAACGTAAAATTTGACGCGATTTAATTTCTTATAGTACCTTATGTGGCCGTGTAGCCGGCCGGCGAAGAAGGCAAGAATGGACCTTTGAGATGGGGAGAGACCGCCGAGGAGCCCTTTGGTTTCGCCGGTCCGGAGATGGATTTCCGGGAATGAGACGTCTTTTGAAGGATTGAATCCTTCAGAAGTGTTTGCATTGCATAACACTCTAATGGAGTTTTGGTATAAATGAGGAACATAAGCTGATGTCCGCGGCCCCTGTAGATACAAAATTCCAAATATTTATCAATTCACTAGTTCAAGCCAGTAGTAGGGGTATTGTTAGGTCTCGAGTCTTATCCTCGTAATAAGCGAAAATGCTTGCATTCAGTTCTAAGGTGAATGTGCTCGTTTTCATGGTTGATTATGTCCTAAGACCCCAACTGCACAATGAGGTGGGTAGAAATACCGTTCGACCAATAGTACTAGTGATAATTTTCCCATATGCACTATATTATTAACGGTCACCCCTACAATCAAATTTCGTCTAAATTTTCGTTAAGGTTATCATGTTTCTAGTAAGGATATGTGTCCAATGACATTAATACAAAAAAATTTACTAAAAACTAAATTATATTTAATGACTGACATGTGATTCTTTTGACGAAAAATTGAACAAATGTGAGTAAATACAATGAGAGGGAGTAAATTAGTTATTAGTAATAACTTAGTGGGAGACTGACATTGTGATAATTAAAAATCGTTGATCGTTAGTCACTTTGACCCTGAACTTGTGCCTCCTTTGTACGATAAGTATGTAATCAACATTCAGTCATGAGAAACGAGCACATTCACCATAAGATGGATGCTTACGTAATCAACCATTAGTATAAGATGGATGCAAATATTGGTCCTGAATTAGTAATAAATGTTTGGGAATGATAGAGTAATTGTTGATGAGTAATGAAGTTACCCAATCATGGCAAGAAAGCATGAAGTGATCGGCGCCGAGGCTTCGATTCCAAAAGGGATGCTTGTGGGAGATGACATTGACATAGTCGGTGACGGCTCTTCCGATGGAATCAGTGTCATGGGAGTCCGCCACGTAGAGGTACTGAACCAACATAACCACACTGAATGGGAGAAAGTAAAGAAGAGCCTCATCAGGGTCGGTGGTTCTGTAAATATTATTCTCCATTTCCATTTCATGAATAAACCTTCCTTCCGTCGAGTATATGCTCTTGCAAGGCCCATTGTGAAATATTGGTGGATCTCCTTCTTCGTACACGTATATCTTCAAAACCCTCTCCATCTCCAAATAGCTCCTGCATTATTAATTAATAGTTTTTTTTTTTTTATAAATTTAATTCTTCACTAAGACACTAACTATAGTTTGTAAAGTAGAGGACAAGTATTGTACGTGAAAAGTACATACGTGTATTATTCGATAGAAATATTAGATGATATAGAATCTATGGAGCAATTACGTAGAAATACATTATGTGCAACAACCATTCCTATCTAATAGAAAAGTATCACATGATATTTAACCGATTTTATTTGAGATCACAATTATCCCAGGTTTGTCTATGAAGAGCGGATATAATTATATTAGTGTCTATAATTGATTTCTTTTGTGTAATACTAATCGATAGGGCCTCATTGGTAAGTGCTACAAGATCTCGTACATTGGAACCCATGGTTATGGACCCGAATCCATTAGTTTGGAACATTTTCTTTTCTAAGTGACTTATAATTTATTTTAATATTATTTATTCAATATCTAGTATTTTTAATATGAAAATTTTACTTTATTATTTAAAATTATGTGAAAATTACGTTAATTATATCCACGTATATATAAGTATATGTCTAGTACTTCTAATTTTTGAAACATTTATTTTTGCCAATTTTAAGAACCATACAGAAACATAATTATATTTAAAAAATATGTACAGACGTGTATAATACTTTTGATTTTTTTTAAAATATGCATTTTAACGAATGTATAAGAAACCTAGAGAGACGAAAGAATATATTTTTCAAATTACATATGTACGTATATAATATGCACATTACACGTGAATTTACTAATTAATAATATTACAGGTAGTAAGCACTACGATTAGTATATGTGGTTCAAATAACAATACGTATTGTACGTATACGTACCTGTGAAAAGCATTGGCGTTCCTGTATATGGGTCCTCGAGGAACATAATCTGGATCTTGATGAGTAGAGGTTAGATTTCGAACTCGAGCAGCTTCTCTTATGGAAGCTCGGACTCCACCCAAATTTGCCTCAAGCCTCTCTAACTTGCTATATCTCTTAATAATACCACTACTCAAGCTCGACGCATTATCATCAGATTTTCCTTTACCATTATTCCACGCCGTCTCTTCTTTCTCCTCCTGTCACAATATAAGCAAATAACACAGTATAAGGGGACTAACAATGGTGGCCTCATCAAAACTTTACCGCTTCAAACGGTTGAAGAAAAAAGAGTACCGCACCCCAAACAGATTACAATCATCATCAATTCACTAAGACCTAAATGGACATGTTTTTTTTAAAAAAAAAATCTTACAATTTGATCTGGGATAAGAGTCATAAGACTAAGAGGAGCTTCTGCAGTTGATGATGATGTTGAAGAATAGTTGGTCTGGATTGAGTCCCCGACTCTCCATGACGACGAAGACGAAGTTATTGGGTCGCCAAAAGTGGAAACAAGGAGTGATATTACAAGCAAAGGTAGTAGAAACAATATCACAAGTAGTGACGAGTAAGAAGATGACCAAAATGGTGGAAGAAAAGAATATGCAGGCTTCATTTTTGTTACTCAATGTTCTTCACACTAAGCAGCTAGCATTTGCAGATTGTGATGAGATTGAGTGATTGATTCATTGCTTAAGCTCCTGGTTAATTATTCTTTATTTGCTGCTCATAAAAGTGCTTCTTTGAGAAAGCTAGCTAGCTAGCTAGGGTTGTGTTGTGTTCATTGGCGCCCATTAGATATATGCTTCCTTGCTTCCTTGCTACTCGATCCAATAGCTTGCCTCTTTTTTCCAAACTGACACACCTCTCATACTTTTAGCATTATTTTTTTAAAATTTATTTTTTCGAAACGTGAGTTTAAATATGTTACTTGTATTATATTTATTGAGTATGTTATTTTAGTATGGTTGCGGAAATCAAGGTTCTCCTCCTAAGTATGAGTTCCACCGTCCAATAGGTTGGAAGTAATTAACTCAATCCTTGTCTCAGGTCTCAGACAATTGATAATAGTGTCAGTGTGTGCAATTGTGCATGTAAGAAAAAAGAAAGAGTTTCAAGTACAATAGTAAATTTAAGGGCCTTGTTTTTTTTCTTCATAGAATGAGTTGTCCTCACACCCGAAGGGTGAGACTAATCCCCGCTCCCGATCTTAACATGACTTTACCTAATCCGGTGGCCAAAGGAACCTCCAATGATCTCGAACTCTAAACCTCCCTGATTTTCTTTGGGTAACAGATTTGAGGCGAGAACCACTGGGGTAGCCCCATGGTTAAGAGCCCTTTCTTTGATGCAAAATAAATTATTAGTCATCTTGGGATGGTCTCAAGGTCCGACTTTCTTTAAGAGCCCTAAATTAAATTCAAAATGGAACTTCTTCTTCTTCTTCATTACCAAGGCATCTTGGGATGGTCTCAAGGTCCGACTTTCTGTCCGTCACCGTCACGCACAGTGCACACTACTTTTGATTCTGTGAATTTTTCAGACAACCAAACACTGAAAATTGTACCTGGGTTCTCCTATGAATGCTGACTTCTGTTTTCTTTGTTTTCTAGGAGTTTTTATTTTTATTTTTATTTATCACGAGTAGACAATTTTCAAACACCAGGCTAAATTTTTTAGAAAAAATATATTAGCTTGTTACATGTTTCTAATTGTGTTAAGATTTTCTAGGTTTTTGCCCACTACCACCACAAGTCCGGTAATATAATACGAAAAGATGTGATCCCTTTAACATTACACAATTATCTTCTCACTCAAATGAAAGTCGAGAAATGATTTAGAAACCACACACAGACGAACACATGTTTACCATTAGAATTTGAAATGGAAAGGATCGGTTGTTGATTATGGACCACATACCTAGTACATAAAACCCTAATCATCTTACATTGTGCAAGTTATGATTCAAATCAAAACAACTCTTGTTATTTGGTATTGAAACCTGAAACCTCTGCAAACATTGCTGGGTGAAAAGATTGGTTCAAAATTGCTCAAAAACCAAACTCTTTGGCCGGTCCATACCCAAAAATAAAATTCCTTCGAATCGACAGAAATTTCCTAACAAATCTTACTCATAAGAGGCACACACCAGCAGACCCATAAAAAGTAATAATTTGCATAACAAAGATGAGATGCGACCTAAAATTACCATTCTTGGATTGGATCCAAAATGAAATGCAGTAAAAGCTCCAAGAAATATAACCATATAATTATCAGGAAGAAGAAAAAGAGTTGGAATGATTATATTGATAATATAAATAGGATAAGGCTACAGCTCACAAGCAAGAAAAACCAGGAAGAGCTCATCCAACAAAATTTCCTGGACTTGTCTGTTCTATCAACACTCAATGCTGTATAAACACTAACCGCGATTTCTGTGAAAACCCTCACAACAGCTAACAATGAAAAAGTTAAACATAAAAGAAATATAATGATACCCTTGTTATCTACAGATATCTGCTTCTCCCTCACCGTTTCAACCTCAGATCTGCAAATCAACAAACAATTCTATTAAGATGGTGTTAAACATACACTTACATGGACAACAAGATTAAGACAGAATTCTCAGGTCAACTTCGTGTGCATCAGATAACTATTACATTCACAATTCAGACTAAAATCTGTGGAGGTGAGAGTAAGCGATGGATTTTTGGTCCTCCTTAGCTCACCAGATAGAAGGAGTAAAAAAGGGGCAAGAATTACCAAATTAAAACACCTATTGATATTTAACTTGCGTGCAGTTCATTTTTTATTTTTTCCTTCCGATTGCATCAGCTTTTTGGTGAAAAAGAGCAGTGGAAGACAAGCACAAGGCTGCCTACCACTTATCTATAAATTAACTTGCTTAAAAAAAAGTCCACCCACTATTAACTCATTGAATATTAATTCAATTTCAGACCAAAACAATTTTTTGTGCAAAATATAAAGAACTTTAAAACACTTCAGTTTTCATAATTTTCTTTCCTGCACTGTCGGTGTAAGTTTAAAATGATTGAATAAATTAAACCATAAACATGGTTTGAAAGAGGAGCTAATAAGATTTAAGTACACTAATAGTTCAAAAAACAATAGACAGTTACTTCTGCCAATTCAACACTGCATGCATGGATTCAGAAAAGATATATAAAATAAACAAAAGCAGGAGAGGTAGATCATGAAAGATTAATTACTGACCTGAGGATAGCATTGTCCTTGACTAAATTATCCAACTGCATGGAGACTTGGGACTGCCAAGATACAAGATTGTGCACATCTTTAGCCTGCAAGGACAATGAAACCATTAAAAGCTATAATGCACAAACTGATAATGAAGAAAAGGTACTAACAAAACTTACAGGTATAATGAATAGCAAAAATTATAAGAGGTAGGAGTTTTACATACAATGACCCCCTGGCTTTCAAGAAGATTCCTTATGTCATCTCTGATCTTCTGTAAATTTAAATCTTTCCCTCCCAAATCTTTGTCGAATTCATTGAAAATACTGCCATATCTTGAATTAGATTCCTCCAGATATCGTTCTAGAACTGATAAACTAAAATCCAAGGAATGAACTTTCTGCATTAGTATTTTAAGAACAGTGTCTCCAGGCATCCTGTTAACTTGTTGATGGCGAACTTCTTTGACAGGGTCAGGCACTTCACTATTCATTATTTCATTGTTAACGTCAGAGCTTCCAACAGCATCTTGGGGTTCCAATTCTCTAGCAACATTACGAAAAAATTCATCAACCTCAGGGGAGTCAGGCCGGGAAGACACAGGTTTCTGGTCAGCAGTTGCTCCCTCAGAAACAAACGGACCGCTTTCAACAGAAATCAAATCCTCGAGCATTCGCTCAACAGCATCCACCCCGTATAGTTCAATAACACTGACCGTGCAGTAGAACTCTGAACCGTAGTGGCTCAAAAGATTCAACTTTATATATCTCACCCATTTGGGTTCCTGAAGAACAAACCTTTGTAAAAGTTTATTGTTTGCTGCGGTAAAATTCCCAAGCTTGACCCATTCATTTGTTGGATAAACCAAACTTCCAAGCAGCTCAAAATCCTTTAGGTTAGAAGAATAGTGCTCAAGATTAGCAATTTCAATTGTATCTACTAAGGTTTCTTCTGAAAGCTCTATATCGACAAATTTTCCTTCTGCAGAACATGGATTGCGAAGGTACTTGTCCTTATCCCTGCCCAGGATATTAGAGGCACCCTTGGCTTCCTTGTTAAAAGCCAAGACCTTGGCTCCCTTTGCAGCTGAAGCATAATTGTATTCTGCACCGCCAGGCTCTACTCTATGTCTAATGCCTCCAGCCTGACCATTTCCAGATTTACTTTTGGAACTAAATGTTTTGCTCTTGAACTCATCAAGACCAAGAGGCACTGCACGAGGCAGGCGGCCATTCTTTGGGGCATCATTTTCAAGTTTCACATCTGAACCAGAGTTCTCCACTGTTGGTTGCTCACTAACAGATGAGTCATGCAATTTACTTCCTTCAGCTGAAGCATGAAGGCTACTTCCTTCAGCTGACGCATGACGGCTACTTTCTTCAGCTGACGCATGACGGCTACTTTCTTCACTAGCACCATTTGATCCAATGGTTTCAACACCATTTGCGCACACACCACCAGATGAGTAGGCCAAATCACTTTCTTTTTTTATATCTACAGAATCAGTGTGGTCATCATGATGCAGCTTAGCTTCATCCCAAGTTGATATACCAACTGGAGATTCAGTTGACCCATCTAAAATAAGAGAGAAGATAGCCCATAATAAGCAGAATGCACACATAAACCATAGAGAGTTTTAGTTGTTTTTCTATAATTAAATCTAGTTCTAATTGTGCTTCTGTACAAAATAAAATAATATGATTTTAGTAATTTATTACACTTTTCCCCAATTTGCTTTTGATTATTAGTTTACACAAATGGAAAACTGTTTTTTCTTTGGGTTTGGATCCTTACCCATGCATGAATTTTTCAATCGGCCATATACTAAATCCAGACTGCTCAGTGCCTCACGTCCAGGATCATAGCTAACTAACTTAATCACTAAACCACATATGTAGCTAACAGCATCGCAACATATAAGCTGCTATGATGAATTGGTGATCCAAATAAGGGAAAAAAAAAAAAAATACTGATCTATGCAATGTGAAATGAGCGAGCTGTGACTTTTAAAGTAAAAAAGATGACGGTCAGGCCAATAAATCTAAATATTGTTTCTATGAGTGAAATAAAACATTGAACCTAAAGTTTGCTAAGCATCAGATGCGGTATTACAACCCACCAAAAGATGGTGATACATCATATATACTTAAGAAGCTTACTGCTTTAGATATTATTTCAGACATTCATTAGCAATTTGTAGTGGGTGCCAACAGAAGAATATAAAGAATATTCAGTAGAGAGGGTACCTCTGTATCCATCTCCATGACTGAACCATAAGCTGAAAAGGAAGACAACCCCCCACAGGACAAAAACTAGAGATAGAGACACCTTATACAAGCGGCTCCTTCCACTGATCCCCAAAGCTCTTCTTTGAAGAAGAGCTCGACGTGACCTCTGCATTGCACATCAATCCAATCCACTGCTGACCGCTGGAAAAACAGAGATTAGAGAACCCTGTACCCAAAAAAACAAAGATTAAGTTGAGTTCCACTTTCCAACACTAAGAAATGAAATAACATATATTTATCAACAAGAGGAGATTAGAAAAGGCTATGATGCTTGCAAATGAAATTCCAATCCACGTCAATGAATCAATCACATTACAACATAAATACATATACACAAGTATATAGCTTGCAGACTCAGCCACATGCTTCTTCATTTTCAAGCAGATGTGAAATATCTTTATTGGAATCAAATGAAGTTTAGATACAACTGAAGTTTAGATTACAAATGAAGTTAAATACCTACAAAGTCAGAGAAAAAACAAATGGGTGAAATAGCAAATTGAATTGCAAACAAGCTGTACAAATTGAAAAGAGAAAAAAAAAAAAAAGATCCAATTAACACGCATTACAGTAAATTCAAAATGGGCAATTCTCCACCAAAGAGGACAAATTCACCTTAGCAACGAAGCAAAGCAACCTTTTGATTCCCAAAAGAGAACACTGTTTCACCAAAACCTGATGGTGAAATTGTAAAACTAACAAAACCCAATAACTAAATTACATTAGAAGGTAAAGCAACCCTCATGCCAGCTTGGTTCTGCCTATCAAATTAAAAAATGCTATAAAAAAACAATCTTTTAGAAAAGAAAGACAATTTTGCAACCAATTTTATCCCCATGAAAGACCCAAATACACACACAGATATACTTGTCTGCAGATCTTAGTCCAATCATTGAGCTTCAACTGGCCAACCAAAGGTCAGATCCAATTCCAAATGATTCAAGAAATATAATTTTAAAAAAAATACAAATGATTCAAAAGCAAGAACGAAGAAGAAACACATGCACACCTTATGGATTGGTGAATCCGTCGGTATCTTTTGGAGACAAACAACAAATAAGACGAAGACAAATTGGGTAAAAATGGGGCAAATTTGGAGATTATCGAAAGCAAATCAGATATTGGAAGTCATGGCAGAAGAAAGTAGGGAATAACGTAAACAGAGCGTTAATACGGCGTAGTTCAAGGAAATTGTCCGCGTTGCGTTGAGTTTCAATTTCAAACGTCGTCCCCCTTTTTATATTGCTCATCATCATCGTCGCCGTGTCTTCTTTGTTTTTTCCTCACTGTGTGTGTCGCTTTCTTTTTGTAACGGTTTTGCTTCGATTTGATCTCGCCGAATAGTTCCTCCGCAAACAGATCTTTACCTTCTTTATAAAACGTCGGTCTTTTTTTCTTACTGTTTTTTCAAAACCTACGATCCCTCGCAACTTCTCTATTTGGATAATATTTAGGGATTTTCTTTGTTTTTTATTTTGATAATGAATATTTAGGGATTTCTATGGGCAATTTGTCAAAAGTAATTCTCCTTTTACAATAATTGAGATGTTGGTTTTCATAAAAAAAAATCTAAACTTTTATTCAAGAGTGGTAGCTCATTAAATGTAATTTTATGACATATAAATACTTTTAATTTTTCTATAAAACCACGTTAATTTTTATTTTAACTATTAAGAAATGTTTTTAATTTTTTTCAAACAAATATTTCAGAATCACATCTCACAAAATATAATAGGGATCTGATTTTCACATTCTAAATTTTACTTTATGCACTCAATTTTCTCTTTTAATTTTATTCAAAATTGAGTGCAGAAATCAATTCCCATATAATATACACCTTATTACTAGTGTGAACTTGCGCTTATGTGTTCCTTCATGCCTCTCGGGTTTGATTCGCCCTGAGAGTATACTGAATTTAAGTGAGAGTCTATAGTGGTAGGTCGGCGCTAGTTATTCCGAGATATTACCTAATAGAGGTAACTAGGTGAGTCCAATATAGTTAAACCTTAAAGGAGTTTCCTTGTTAATAAAAAAAACAAAAAACATTCTCTTTTCACTCAACGAATATATGTTCACAAGGAGGGTGAGCCCCGGTGCAATTCTGAAATGTGCCCCTAGGTTTCATGAGTGGGTAGTTTTCGGCTAAAAATGTACCCTTAAGTTTTATGATAAAATTGTAAATTCGTTTTTCGTCAATGTGTTGAATAAAAAGAGTCCAGATTTAAATATAAATGTACTTGAATTTTATACACTTTGCATTCTTGTAACTTTAGATTGAATTTTTGGTTTAATTTGTGAAAAAAGCAGGTTTTGGATGGTGGATTAAGTTATGTTGGCTCTTACATTTGTTGGAGAAGTAGAGGAAGTTGTGTCCCTTTGCCCTAACACCAATTGTTTGGGATTTGTAAAATCCACTATTTGGGGGAATTTTCAGGGATTGGGATGTGGAATCTAGAGATTTCCATGCCCTAGTGAATGGGGAGGATATATAGTTTGTAATTGGTATTTATAAAACTGAAAATTAAATAAGTAATATAGTGAATTTTGACAAAATAAATAAATGACAAGTGAAGGCACTAGCAATAGGAAATAAATCATATAGAAGTAAAGCCACTTTTTTTTTACTTTTGTTAGTGGCAAAATTAAAAAGTAATAAATAATAATTGGACCCTTTTCTAAAGAGAGTACTATAATTGGACCTTTTTTTTTGACTTTTTTTAGTGGCAAAATTAAAAAATAATAAATAATAATTGGACCCTTTTGTAAATAGAGTATTATAATTGGGCCCTTTTTTTTTAATGCCCCTCAACATTCTCCATTTTAAACCTATATTGTGCCTCTCAAGAAAAGTTGAGAGATAGCTCCACCCATTGTTAAGTATTATAAAAAAATTGGCATTTGTTTAGTATATCACAAACATATATCTTTTTTAAAACGATTTTATAATTCACTTAATACTATGATCTAGTCATATTTCCTTTTATATGTTATGTGGGAGGTCTCAAATTCGACATTCGTATTTTTTTAAAATAAATTATTGAGACATTTAATAAAATGAATGTCATTATACGTTTAAATATAATTCATGAATATTTTTTTATTAATAATAAAGTTTAAAAAATAGTTAAAATGAATGATTATTAAAAAACATTGACAATAATTTTTCTTTAGTATTATTTATTTTTGATTTTTAGTGTCGACAAATAAATAGCTGTTTTGTTTTTGTCAGTAGTGAGCTGTAATCTCACACATCATTCCCCCCAAATCTAGATAGTACGTGGCACATGGCACGTGTCACGTGGTACGTGGCAGTGCCAGTAGGTTAATCACAAGCATTCACTGACACTTTGAGATGAGCTGTCACCTGTGTACCCCTGCCTTCACTCTCAAGTCACAACAAACTACTCTATTGGCTATTGCCGATGTATGTTGATTGATAAAGAACAAAAAATAAATAAAAACAAACCAACAGCTGCTACCCACGTGTCCAGCCGCAGGTCTCCTCCACGACTTGATCACTTCATTTTTGGTCGACCAATAATACAAGACTTATATAACTAGATAACTTTTACTTCGGTTTTTTTTTTTAAGACAATTTATTTAGGCTTCTTGGGACAAAACCAACATCAAAGACTTTTGAACATTTTGTGTTTGGACAATGCTTGACTTTCACCTTTTAGGTCCTTGGATACCTCCTCGCTTATCTTCTACCTACATCCTAATCAAAATTATTATAGTTAAATTATCTTTTAAAAAGAAAAAGAGATTATGGAAGATTATCACATATTTAAATTCAAAATTGAGATTAGGATTGTAAATCATGCCAAAAAATGAGAGAACTTGGAGAAAGTATTCTTTCGTATTACAGTTACGTGCATATATTGAGTTTAACTGCCATAATATGAATTAAGGGTATAATTAACATTTATAGTAAATTAATTCTCGACCAACTAGCGTGCTATTGATGATAAGCATACTACCGACTATATCAACATGCCAAGACCCTCATAATTTGTTGAAGCACTAGGCACACCAAGAGGGCCACATGGTCCCTCCACGTTAATCCACGTCCCCAAATAGGCTAGTTGGCCTCATTTGGATACGTGTCAACACCATAAAGAGTGACACTAATCTTGCATGAAAAAGTTCCAAACAATCTCATTCACGCCACTGTATAAAAAAAAGACTTTTACTTTTATAAAACGAAACTTGACCACCTTATTCTTACGCTGCTGAAATTATTAGTGAACCCTTACTTTGATAAATGACTTAATTAGATTTTAGAGACTATCATGCCGACACCACCATCGATGCCTCGTGAAGTGCCATTGCTTTGATTTTCCTATCAGGTTGCATCTACCAAGAAATTGAGTGCAAGTATAGGCAGATGAGGCAAGAACACAATCATCAGTTGATCCATTTTTCCCATCAACAAATAATATTCATAATTTTTAGATATATAATCAATACTATATAAAAAAGATAATCAATATATTTTCACTCATATATATAACATTTGAACTAAATTTATCATACAACCTGCCACTTAGTAATCCCTAATATTTATATTGTAATTCTCGTATCCCTAATATCATTGTATTTAAAAAAAAATATGTCACTTAGTATTACCACATAGTGATATTCATCTTCACATGTTATGTGGGAGATCTCAAATTCAACTCTTATATCTCGACGATATCGATACTCTTTGGGTATATTTTATCAAAAATATAACCTTAATAAAATATCATCTTTATTGCAAAGTTTTGAAAGATCCACCAACTGATTACAAATTTCATTATTTATCATTGAATTAGATCGATTCCATAATCCACCGACCGCAGGAATCCGGAAATTATCATCCTAAGTAACCTAATTTTGGTGTTTGCTGTTTGCTTGCTGGGAAAAAAGTTTTCTTTTAGCTCTTTAATTTCCCACGGATGATTTCATCTGTTTCTTTCCCTCCCTTTGTTTCTTCTCTCAATATGTTTCTCAGTATTTCCCCTCATTCTTTCTGGGTTTCCTTATTCAACCAACACAACCAAAATAGCTTCTCACCCTAATTTTGCCACGAGAAAACAACACAGTACGATGTTTCTCTGGTTTTTCCTCTTTTACATGGTCATCTGAGTCAACCAGAAAAACCCAATTACTTCCAAGATTGAATTTTTCACTTCTGGGCCAGTCTCGATCTATCTCTCCAAGGAGTAAATTGGTCTTGAAAATGGTGAAACCTGAAACTTTCAGCTGAAAATGGAGGATCTGGTAAATCTTCTTCTTTTTATTTATTATTTATTTATTTTTAAAGTCTTTCCATTTATTTAAGCTTTTTTTCAGTGGCAAATTTTGGGACTGTGAGTGATAACTGAAAAGATCGGAAATTGGAAGGGAGCACAGTATGTATGTAGCAGAGAAAAATTCCTTCTCTCTTGTCATTTATTTACATTTCCCTTGAAGCTAAAAGTGCGCTTATATATGTTGAAACAATTACCATATATTCAAATGTTTTCTCCACTAGAGATTATGTACAATACCGTTTCACCCGAATCAAAATTAGATTATATCGAAAAGAAGTTGTTTCTGAGTTCTTGTTGGGCACTGATCAGCTACATTTGGTAATTATAGCGTTGATTCTGAACAATGACAAACATAATGGTCAGGTCTGGTGGGTGATATTGTATTGGATTTGATAACTCATCAAATTCGAGGTATTTTGAAGGTAGAAATGAATGTTTTTCACCGTAAGGAGATTAGATACAGAAGGAAACTTCTTCAAATCCTATAATTTTGAGCGGATTGTATTAGATAAGTTTTCTTTCATTTCTAATCCATTCTAATCTTCTTACAATGAAAAAACATTCACTCCTACCTTCAAGCACGTTGAATTTGATGAGTTATCAAATTCAAGACAGTCCTCTCAACCAAACGTAGCCATAGATGTTTATGATTATGTTGTTTGTAATGAATTAAAATTCGCATTCATTTGTGTATAAGCTTTACTTGTTTCAATTGATGACCAGGAAAAGAAAGAGACACTTTCTAATTCTAAGCTTGATTGCTGATAGTGTATCAGGCAGAGTAGTTTCTTTTTGTTCCAATGGAGGATGAGATGGACATAACCAAGGAAACCAAGAAACGCTCTTCATCAGACTCACTTGAACATCAGACTGAGTTGCAACGGCCTGATTCTGAGCTCCCAGCAGTTGGCTTTGTTCATCCTATGGATATAGACATAATCAGAGAAAACAAGAAGCGTGCTTCATCAGAGTCTTTCTTACAATGGAGCCAATGGCAGCTCCTCGATTCCATCCTCCCAACAGGTGGCTTTGCTCATTCTTTTGGTCTCGAGGCTGCAATCCAAGCTCGCATAGTCTCTTGCCCCGAAGATCTCCAAACTTTTGTCATCCACCTGTTGGAGAACACCGCCAGCTTACTCCTTCCCTTTGTGTACTCCGCAACAGCATCACCTGATATGGAGACCCGGCGAAAACTTGACAAAATACTGAATGCAATGCTGACAAATGAAATCAGCAGAAAAGCATCGATTGCTCAAGGGTCGGCCCTGATGAGAGTGGCTGCGTCTGTGTATTCAGAAATACCGGCTCTTAAATCTATGAGGGAAGCTTCTTTAAGCTCCGGGGTTGTTTCTTTTCACCATGCTCCTATCTTTGGTGTTATATGTGGGCTGCTTGGGTTGGATTACACTGCTGCTCAGAGAGCTTACATGTTTATTACAATGAGGGACGTTATTTCTGCGGCGACAAGGCTCAATTTGGTAGGGCCTCTTGGTGCTGCTGTAATGCAGCATCAGATTGCTCCTGTGGCTGAAGCTATACTGAATCAATGGAAGGACCGGGCGGTTGAGGAAGCATGTCAAACTGTTGCTTTACTTGATGTTGTCCAGGGTTGTCATAGCTACCTATTTTCAAGACTCTTCTGTTCTTGAATTTGCACATGGAACATCAACTTGCGGTCGGAAAATGTCTTGTTTGCTAAGTTAATGTTTGGCCTGAAAAATTCTTGTATATACAGCGAAGGGGAAAGTCCTACGGAGGAATGTTCATTCATTTGGTTGGGACTCAGAAAAGAAGACGCTGATCTTCAAGAAATTGAAAGTCCTACGGGTTGTTTTTTAAATGATACGATTTTGACTATGACATGTATATAATAAATAATTCATTAATCATTATGATCTATAATTCTACTCACTTTAAGTGTGAGATTTTAAACTCGACTCGAATAAATAGCAATAAAAATTCATAATTGTATCACTTCGGAACCTAGTTATATACTTACGATTGATCTATTGTGTGGTTTACTTCAAATCTACCAATTTTTTCTTACCACTTGGTCACGCCCTATTTCCAGTTGACACTAATAAACACTAATATTGGGACAGATATTCTACAATTTTTATAGATATAGACATAGAACTAAACTGAATTTATCGATCATTACATATAATTCGATTAAGATATTGTATGAAAGTGGTGAGTTGTTTCGGTTACATGCTTTCTTTCCTTTGAATCAAAATTAGATCAAGTTAAATTCAAGTAGTCTTAATGAGTCTTAATTTGATAAAACTTAATAATTTTTTTTATGTGTGGTGATAAAGTAGTTATTTAATTTATAGGAATCAAAGTAAAAATCCGAAGAATTTATTTGTTCTTTGATAACATAAGATTTAATTGTAGAAAGAGTCATCTGGATCATTTTTTTTTATCGATATTCATGATTACTAATACTACTAGAGGATCTCTATCAAACAAAAAAGCTTTAATTCTTTCTCTTTCTTCCGTGAAATTGGTTAACAAAGGTCTTGCATCTTTCTATATCTCCCCAAAAGAATCCCCCAGCAAGAATCTTTTTTGTTGGATCATATTATTATTCTAACGAATTCTTTGGAAATTTGTAATAAATTCCTTCTTTATTAAATATTAAATTTACTTTTTTAATTAAATTTATAAGACAATAACAAGATAATAACTAATAATTACATATATTTCATGTAGAAATGTGTAGAAAGATGAATAGGTCCATTTATTTACTTACATATTTATTGTATTTTATTAATTAATTAATATATATATTTATTAAAACAGCGAAAAATTCAGACATATTTGAATCACGATGTGCAGGCTTTATTTTCTGAGCAGTGAGCACCATCACCAATTCACCATGCATGCTTACATGTTCCCTCTTAACCAAATTTATTAAAAATTTAATATGACTAGTGCGTGGTCAAAATCGCAACTAATTATGGAGGCCAACTCCCTCCCTGCAAACCAATCGCATTAGCTACGAGTATATATTGGACACTCATTAGCTACAAACCATTTTCATCTCTCCGTCCCTCACTACAGACTCCCTCCCTCACTATAGACTCTCTCCCTTTCCCTTTCTCTTTCCCTTTTCCTCTCCCTCCCTCTCTCTCCTTCTCCAATGGGCAATTTCTTATCTTGCTTCGAAACTACTTCAGTTTCTTCACCTGCTACACATTTTGAGGGTTGGGTGGATACCAGTGCACCGCATGCTACGCAGCAAGTCTCTGATTCCGAGAGTACTCCTTTCGGTCCCCATCTTTCTCCATATGTCAATGATGATACATATGGTGTTGCACCTGAAGCTCCCCGTAAGCATAAAAGGGATGTGGCTTCTACCTGTACTTCTCTTTAAGTTCAGATTCGAACCCTGATATAGTTTAATTACGATCTCCAAAACATCACAAGTACACAATACGAGGATTTTCTTAAAAAAATTCGGAATGTTGTGAAAGGAAGCAAAGAAGTGAAGGTCCGCGCAACCAGTAGGGCAAAAAGGTAGTTCTTTCAGTTTTACCTGAAAAGTTGGATTCTCTTGAAGAACGCTTCAAATATGCAGCCTAGAGCTATTTCTTTACTCATTGATCAGCAAGATCTCTATCTGCTTGGTTTCATAAGTGACAATGTTTTTTAATCACTTTATGAACTGCAGTATTAATATTGAGTTTGGAAAAGTTGCAAGGGTTAGGGATCACATCTGTCTTGGTTTTGAAGGAAGCCATGGCGCTATGGAGAATAACGAAAAGAAAAAAAGTCTGAAATTGACGATTGGAAGAGACCATTTACGAAAGGCAATTATAGCATTGCGTGATGAGGATGACAAGAAGTCATTAGATTTAGAGTTGAGGATTATTGTCTTCATGTTTTTTGAAGCTGCAAGATCCATAACAATAGCGGTCACGTTGCATTGCTTACTAATAATGAAAACAAGATGGAGGCAGATGTTGTTCGACTAATCCTTCATTCTTACTAACCGTAGCTAGATGGAGGCAAACTTGACGATCAGCTAGATGGAAGGCCATTTTAAAGGAAGTCAGACAATGACAATCGGAAAAGAGCCTTTACGAAAGGCAATTAAATCGTTGCATGATGAGGAGCACAAATGATCATTAGGTTTACAGTTGAGGACCATTGTCCTCATATTTTGTGAAGCTGTAAGATTCAAAACTACAGATAAAGAAATTGGTGATGACTAATACCTTGAAGAAAGCAGGTCGATGTAGCTGCCGGAAAAGGATTGCACATAAATTAGATCCTCAACACATATATGTTGTTAAAAATCTCAATTTCTTCATCAACATCACCTGCCTATGACACAGCTGTGTTGTAGGCAGCTGTTTATGTCTGTAATTCAATTGTTTTGTTAAACACGATGTGTTAATAGTATGAAAGTGAAAGATCTTCAATACATCGGTTGTCAAACATCTCCATGTCTTCATCAAAATGAAACATAATTGGACTTCTTCTCTTCTGTTGTTGTACGAGACTTGTAGCTAGAAACCATTTTCCTCACTACAGACTCTCTCCCTCTTCCTCTCCGTCTCCCTCCTCTCTTTACAAGCTCCCTCTCGCTATTACGATCTCTGAACCATCACAAGCGAACAATATGAGAAGTTTCATGAAGATTTTAGGGATATTGTGAAAGGAAGAGAAGAAGTGACGATACTCAATCAGGAGGGCAAAGAGGAAGTTCTTCCAGTTTTATCTGAAAAGTTGGATTCTCATGAAGAACGCTTCAAAAAGATAGAGATTCAACATCCACCTATTTCTTTACTCATTGATATGGAATACCTATTTCTGCTTGGTTTCATAAGTAATAATGTTTTTTTTTATCACTTTATGGACTCCAGTATTATTAAGCTTGGATAAGTTGCAGGGGTTCGACGCAGTTGTCTTGGTATTTGCAAGAACCCTTGGTGCTATGGAGACTAACGAAAAGATAAAAGGAAAGAAATTGAACATTGGAAGAGACGCTTTACGAAAGGCAAATGTGGGATTGTATAATGTTGAGAACAATAAGTTGTTAGGTTTAGAGTTGAGGACGATTGTCTTCATGTTTTGTGAAGCTGCAAGATACAATTAAACATCTCCATGTCTTTATCAACATCACTTGCCTACAACCTTTCCATTTAATATCACCCTCCGACTTTCAATTCCTCACATGAACTCATCCCTCCTTAACAATCGAAGTATTGAAGATCTTTCACTTGATTTTGGAGATGTTTAACAACCAATGTTGAACAACCGATGTTTAACAACCGATGTTTAACAACTGATGTATTGAAGATCTTTCACTTTCGGTTCCTCACATTAACTCATCCCTCCTCTTTCTTGGCACCCTCTTGGCTGCTCTCCCCCTTCTTCTTTTTAGCTGCTTTTGTAGTACTCACATCTTTGATCTCAATTCCATTAATCTCAGATACATTTTTCTTTTCAGTTTTAGTTTTATATAATTGGTGCCCGGTATTATTCCAATTGTGATAAATCCTATCAAGTTTACTATCGACTGTGTGGTCTCTATGTGGGGCATCATTCTCCAAGCTCATATGCAAACTGATTGTATTACCGACCACAATAGATCTCGCCGCTTCACTGAACGTCTGGATAATTACCATTATTGCTTCACCTGCTCCTTTAAAATCCCTCCCATCAAACAATACACGAAAGGCTTTGGTCAAAGGAATTCTCCCAATTTGTGTACCTATCATTAAACTTTGCTCTGTGAAACTGCTTCATCGGACAAAAGTCTATCATTAAACTTTGTCCTATGAAACTGCTTCATCGGACAAAAGTCTAAACACATTAAGTACTCAAACGCCCCTTTCTTCTTCTTCCTCTCTGCCTTTTGCTCATCAGACAGCTCTCACACACACACACACACACTCTCTCTAGCTATATAACATCAACAATCATCATCTCATCACCATTTTCACTACCAATCAAATCATTTTCTCTCTTAATCACCAATACCAATTTTGAAGGTTTGAGAAATTTAATATTTTTTAGTCTTGAAATTTTGATTTTTGATTGGAAACTAATTATGTTTTGTATTTTAGGAAATTTGTGATTGATTTGAATGAATACTTACAAAAAGATATGTGTGTTTGTCTCTCAATTTCATTGGACTTTCAATTCCTCACATGAACTCATCCATCCTTATAGATAGTTAAGGATGGAGGCTCCGCCTTCAACCTTTCCATTTAGTATCATCCTCCGACTTTCAATTCCCCACAGTACCTCATCCATCCTTAGACATAGTTAAGGATGGAGGCTGACTTAAGCTTAGGCGATTGAAGACATACATGTTGCTCGGCTAAATAGGGAACCAATGACTACTAGTGGGTGAAGGCATAATTGCTACTCCGATGAGTAGAGATAGACATGTTGCTCCAGTTGATTGAGGATGGCGGCTCGACCTTATGGAGGACGACATGTTGCTCAACCAAATGGAAGTCGCCATGTTGCTCGCTAAATTCAAATTAGTTTTATCTAAAATCAAGCAAAGGTTTTGATATCCATTGGTGGTAAGACTGCAACCTCAACTCCCCCTCGCCAAATTTCATTCTATTCCTTAAGTCTATCAGGAATTGACCATAATTTTCCGATGTTAGATGAGCACCAAAATTGAAATCTATATGTTTGTTTGGAAGACCATATTGAGGAATACCTTTACCCGAAGATGAAGCATATTTCTCGGCGGAGGCGTCCTTCGGAGGACTCTTAGCAATATTGTCAGCATTAGCGGTTTAGTCCAAATCTACCCTTGGGTAATTTAGCAGTTGGGGGAAATAAATTGCATCCGGGCTCCACAAGTTTATCTATGATTGAGTTCTATATAACTTTACTTTAAACAGATTCTTTCATAAAAAAATGTTTATTTTATTATAGAAAAACATACAACTTAGTATTACAGTCTAATGATAATACCTATTAGATCGTATAATGTAATTCCATTAGATCGTATACAACTTAGTATTATAGTCTAATGATAATACCTATTAGATCGTATAATGTAATTCCATTAGATCGTATATACAAAGATATCCTATCTAAATAATGTAACTGCATTGTGTATATGGTTTTTATAAGATTAAAAAGGTACCCTCACAGCTATAGATGAAAATATCTGCAATATCTGTGATATTTCTATGGATATATCCGTATTTTGAGATATCGATATTAAAATAAGGAGGAAGAAATATCCGCGATATTTTCGTGAATTTATCTTTATTTAAAGGTCTCGTCATAAAAATAGAGGGAAACAATATTATTAAGATAAAATATCTTTATATATAAAACCAAACACATAAAGACTTTGAAAAAGTATATTAAAAACGAGATTGACAAAGAAGGAGCATAAAAAAAAAAGCAAATTACACTTTAGTACCCTCACGTTTACATTAAATTTCAGAGTTATACTTAACTTTTTAAAATTTTCATTTTAATATCCTGAACTCTTTAAAACGTTTCACTTTTGTCCCAACGACACATTTTTCGGCTGAATTTATATTGGTTGATGAAGTGACACGTGTAGGGGCCCCACAAAACAAATTCCAATGTGACTTTAGGCAAAATAATTAGTCATT